>OY987287.1:0-273112 GCA_963920785.1 Sphagnum contortum | reverse complement strand
CAAAGTCTGGATGTGAAAGTTTTAGTTTGCAAAAAAGCTTGAAATAATTTCTGGCTACTGACCTGGAATCTGTTCCAGTAAAATCCTTTCACGAAAAATTAGTCACCTTGTTGATGCTGCTGCTGTCTGGGTCAGGACCATGAGACAAGACACTAACAGCCACAAAGGCACTCACTTGGACTTCGCACTGTGATTGGCAAACCTCCCATCCAACATAATAGATGAACCCCAGTCATGACCCATCAAGAACACCTGTCACAGTGGCATGACCCACCAAGAACATCTGACATAGCAGCAGTAAAAACCAAACGACCAATGATGACAGTAAGCATCCAATCCACATATTCAGCCCTTACAAAACTGAAAAAATGTTGATTTTGATGAGTGAATTTGATGACAGGAGGTTCTCCTAATACACGTCAACCAAGGTACTGCCAACAATGACACCCATCCAATTTCCATGACTGGCTCATCAGCACACGTTGAACAAGAGGACCTAAGGTGACTTTGACAAGTCCATCCTGCCTAGAGGGCCTACAACACCGCTCTACAATTGAGTTGTGGAACATCTACAACAATGAAACATGTTTTACTACTTCAAACCTAGAGAATTTCATGAGAATGCAGGGAATGAACTAGGGTAATTTGAAACATTAAAAAAAAGTGTACAACACATTGGCAAGTGGGGAAAATTGATCGGTTGCACAATTTGCATGTTACAAACATGAGCACATGTGACATTACCAACATTAACACATTTGAAACTAAACCTTTCAATCATATTTTTTTCCAATTAAGAATTTGGTGAATTTTTCCAAAATTTCATCAAAATTAGATATCTTACAAATCATCACCACTCTTCTACAACATGTGGTGGGAACTGAATGTCTATCCTCTACTCTTTCTGACATCTAATGAATGAGACTCCCTAAAATTCATATTGGATGTCAAACCTCCTCCATATTGAGGACTTTTCACAGGTTTTCCTACAAGAGTCTTGAAGTGTTACATGACAATCCCACAAAATCAAGTTCCTCAAGCTGCTCAGGACCTCCAAAGAGAGAGGCAAGGTTCCAAGAGATAAGCAGCCACTAAAATCTAGTCTTCGCAATTTAGGCAGAGCACCTTCATCCACTCCTGGAAATTCAACAAGCCTCGGAACACATAGCTGAAAATTTATAAGAGCTGGAAAAGCACCATGACATGTGAAGGAGCTTGGAAGATATTCCAAAAAATTGCGGCTCCATATTTCAAGTCATTGAAGTTGTATGAACCAATGTGGCATCTCAGCTGGCAGGGTTTTGACATTCAGGTTTAACTGTAGAAGCTTAAGCTTTGTAAGTGCAGATATATTGTGAGGCACCTCCACCACTGGATCTGTTTCTCCAGAAATTCTAAGTTCTGTTAGAGCAACCAACCCACATATGTTTTCCAACGAAGCTCCGATGGTTGGATATACATGACCCAAAGATTCTGCTCTTGCCATGCCTGATGGTGTATGTTCAGCCCATGTCAATTCATCACAACCTGTTGTGTCTAATAATTGCAATGATGTGAGGCCAACCACTCCAGAAGGGAGATACTTTAACCTCCAGCATGAACGTAGATTCAGGCATTTCAACCCATGTAGTTTCCTTACTGTGTCTGGTAAAATCTCTAGCTTATGACGATGAGAGAGGTCAAGGACAACCAAATCCTTAAGATCACCAAGTTCCTCAGGTAGATTGCGAAACGCTCCTCCACTTCAAACCAGAACCCTTAATTTTGGAAAGCTCCTCAAGAAACTTGCCGGTAAAGAGACTATTGGATTCCCACCAAGTAGTAGAGACACCAATTTAGGTGCATAAAAACTCTCAGGAAGTCTCTCCAACATGTTCGTGTCCAATGATAGTCTCCGAGCTTTAGAAGGTCGCATTGATGTTGCTTTCCACTCTTGGGGGAAGGCTTCCAAATTTTGACCTGCTCGATAAAGATAATGCTGTTTTGCAGGGGGTTTGCCATTTTCTACTATGTAGAAAGCCAAGTCTCTCATCACATCATGTAAGTTGAACCTGAAAAAATCCCCTCCCTCTGACTTTGACTCAATGAATGATCGCCTCCACAACTTATTTAACAAGGAAAATACATCCGCTCTAGGATCATCTCCACCATTTCCAGGAACCAACCCCTCCCCTATCCAATGCCACAAAATGTCTTCAAAGTAAATCTGACAATCTTCACAAAATGCTGCAAAGTAAAGAAAACAGTGCTTCAAGCGCCAATCATCCTCAGACAGGAGATCATAGCCAAGCTTCAAACGCTCATACAACTCCTCTTCAACAGTCCTCTCGTGCAGGCGTGATTCCCTTAGCTTCTTCAGTAGTGGCTCCATTGAAGTTCAGGTGAGGTCTTTCCGAACATTGCTCTGCCTATAACCTTCAGAGCTAACGGAAGACCTTGGCACTCCTCAGCCATGGACTGTGCCAATGCCTGTAATTCACATCGAACATTGGATGGTGATCATTCTTGATGGTTCACATTCCATATGTGGGGAACACCCTCAGAAATTCTGTTATGAGCTTGGCTTGGACATTGTTTCTAGAGCTACAGATCTAAGAGATTTTACTTAAATATACACAGTATGAAAAATATTGACAGACGCACAGGTAGTTCCTTATAGGGAAATTATCTGAAGGTCCTGCTGTTGTGTCAAATTATGTACTGCCTATAATTGATCGGATTCAGATGTCCTTGTGGGGAATAGCGTGGTTGACATGTCATTGTGCGAGCATGGAGGATGCTTGGAGACAGAACTGTAGGTTAGCACTTGAGAGAAACTCTCTGGGCTCCCCTATTCCTATGATAGCATTTGTTGTGTGTGATGTAGAGAATATGTGGCTGCAGAACAACTTGATCTGGATTTCTAGTTGTAGAGTAATGAAAAGGGGCTTGGGATCTCAAAAATAAGAAGACAGGAAAGTTCTATGGCTTGAGGACTCACAAAACCCACGATGGATAGCAGCAGTAACAATGGTGCCAGGCTACATGCAGTTGAACATTTCTCTTCGGAACAGGAAGAAAACATCTGAAGGATGGGCAACCTCAAGCGATGCAACCTGAGAAGGCAATTTGGGTTTTCAGGATGCCCATACTTGGAGGATGTGTCTTGTGCATGGGAATGGAAAGGAAGCTCTTCAACATTTTGAGTGGATAATTGAAAGAACACATACAGCCAATCATATCACTATTCTTTGCCTTCTGTCAGCTTGCAACCATCCAGGCTTGGTTGATGAAGACATGTGCTGCTATTCTATGAAGACCCTCAGACGGGGAAGGGAAAGAGGAGTGCTGTATCAGTCAATGTGGACATGATTGTAACACAAAATAGTATTGTATGGCCAAATGTCAAATTGGCTTCGGAATTTAGGAGTTCCAAGGAATGATGCTGCATTTTAGGCTTAGTGTATGCAGTTTGCGTAAAATTATAGTCATATGGACCATGCTAGGTGGTAGAGCTTTCATGGAACAGTATTTGAGGCATAATATAATATCATTTTTTTTTCATGTAACTTCGATTATAGGTGTTAAAGCCAATTTTGACTACTAGTTCAGAAGTGCCCTTCAGGATTGCCTATTCTTGGAGGGTTGGTTGAGAAGAATGATGGATAATCAAAATATTGACTGGGACGATATGACTATAATCAAATCAGGTCAAGATTTTTCAAGAAACAAAACACACGTATTGTTAAAAGAAGGCAGTACATAGAGAGGAACAACACAGGAAAGCTTACATTTGCCGTGATCTCTGAGTGCCGCCTTTGTTTCTATTCGGGGCAGTGTGGAATGAAGAGCGGTGTACTGCGAAAGCTGTTGATGTGTAAAGTGAAATTGCGGGTGCATACTGACACGTGGCAACAAGATCCTCCTCATCCAACTCTCCATGTGGTGATGGAGCTGCTGCGCTTGTGATCTAGAACAGACTTAGACCTTACACATGGCAATTGCACTTGCTGCACTGATGATGATGAAGAATTTTTTTGCTTTGGCAAAAACCCTTGGCAATTCTGTCGCTGCTCACAATCCAAGAGCATCCCAAGTAGACCCAAATGCAATCTCTCACCCACGCCACCACTTGCGCACTTGTGGGCGGGACAATTCCAGATTGAACATCGGTCCGCTTGCAATGGCCGTAAAACCCTCCAAAAGCCCGGCAGCTTAAAGGGATGGCTCGAAAGTAGTAACTCTCAAAAGCAGGAGCGGCAGCGGCGGCAGATGGTTCCTACTGTTCGGTAAGGGGAGTTTGTAATACAAAGACCCAGTTTATAGGTCACAAGATTGGTATTTATATTGTCGAATATTTAATTGGTTTTCAGAAATTTAATTTGACATTCAATTTTATATTGTTGATATTGTCACATGAAGTTTACCTTCACCCCAAAATTGCAATGACATTAGATATGCAATTGCATTAAACAACCATGGGGGCTTTAAACCAACATAACTAACACAAGAAATAACTAACATAAAGCAAATAATCTTGTTGTGAATTTTGGTAGATGAAAGGCTGGGGTAATATTGGAATACATCACATTTAGTAATTGAAATGGATCCACAAGAAGTAATTTTATGTTCTTAAGCACATAATATGCATGTTACATGTCAATTGACAATTTTCCAATAGGCTTTGAAGATTTGCACATGATCTTGAAAATATTTGTTATTTAATGAATAGATTAAGTCTTGGATGTTTATAAGGAAAGCCTTGCTTGATAATGGAACAAGGAGTATTGTCGTTTCATGTCTACTTAGTACATTCTTAAGGATTGGAGGAGATTGGCATATTGTTAGAAGTAGAAACATCAAAACCAATCTCATCAATCTTGCAAGTATCAAAGTGTCCACCATATGGGTCCCTTCAATGCAAATTTCTAGAGAAAAAATGAAATCTAGTCCTTTAAAGTTTGTTCTACAACTATATCCATCATCCAGTATGATTATTCATTTTAGATGGTCTTGGATTATGACACATGGCACAATCAAAATTTTCTATGTGGCATATTAATTGAATTTTAGAAATATATATATATACCTAGGTAGGTCGATACATAGCTATAGGTAGGCAAGTTGATATAGCTCCAACCTACCTACTATCTACCTATTTACCTAACTACTTCTTTACTCTCTAGGTAGGTACAAAAGTAGGACCTACTTATTTAAGTAAGCAAGTAGGTAGGTAGGAAGGTAGAATACTAAAAGAGTAAATGAACTAAAGAGTAGCCACATAAGTTTTTTAATTTGTTATGTGTTTTGCCTTTAGTGTTAGCTTTTATGAATTCATTTCAACATGGCACATGTATTTTATTGTGAGAATGCAAGAGGAGACACCTCCTTTATATAATTTGTGAAATGAGATATTGAAGACAAAACATATGGGTTAAATCTTTTAGTGGCATCCTAGTTGCAATTGAATTGTAACTACCAAAAATTAATTTCAACATTTTTTTGTTTGATTTTAATCTTGTAATTAATTTGAAATTTATAACTAATCATTTTACATAATTATCTGGAATTTAATTATTTCAAATAAATATGTCAATTAATTAAAAAAATTCAGATAATTAGTTAGTTGATTGGTTCAAATAATTTATTATCAAAATAAATATTAGATGATTAATTATTTAAATAACTATTAGATAATTAATTATGTTGATAATTGATGATTTGAATTCAAATAAAATTCAATAATTACTCACCTTCATTAACAAAGTTTGTTATTTAAAATTATTTGAATTAATTGATTAAATTTATATAATTAGTTACTAAGTTAAAATAATTATTTATTAGATAATTATTTATTTATTATCTGAATTAATCATATAATAATTAATCAAATTCTATTAATGTATTCAATGAATAATTTATTATTTATTTTACTTAATTAGTTCAAGGCAATTAGTTATATTACATATTAATTACTAATTTAAAAATTAGTAACAAATAATTCATTCTGAAATATTAAATAATAAACATGAATTTGAGTAGAAAACATTGAAGTATATAAAGACATATTCATATGTACACCCTTATTGAATGTTTGATAAAATATACACACTGCTTTTAATTTCAATTCAAAATTAAATTTTCACCTTTCATGAAATTATATGGTTTGATATGCATGTATATCAACATAATATTGTGAATTCCAATGTTGTGAAACATTATTAACACAACAATAAAACATCAATCACAAAAAATAAAATTATAATATTTACTGCATTATTTAAATTTTAATTAGTTAAATATTTATGAAAATGAATTATTTCAATTAATAAACTCAATAAAAAAATCGGCTTGTATTAATGAAACATTTAATAATCTAATCTAGAAAAGTTTGAAATGTATAAGCAATGATATCTATATGAACATACCCATAAACATTTTAATACACCATTCCAATCCAACTAAAGGGCAGCATTTACACTTTCAATGAATTGCACAATTTGTAAATATTTTAACAATATGAGTTGGCACATAGTTGACAAGTAATTCTAGATAAATTGAACACTCTAGTTCCAGAATAATGGACAAGTAGCAATTATTAATGAAAACATAGTGACACATTTAGTTGTAACTTAGTTGTAAAACTAGCCAATTTAATTGAATCTTAATTACAAACAAGTTGTAAGTTCCAAATGGTATGGACCTTTACCTAATTGTACATGTGGCATGATCATACATATCAACACCATATGTTAGTTGCAAAGTAGTTGTTCACTCAGCATTAAAGTTACACTAGTTGCAACACAATTGAAATCAACCACTTTGCTTCAACTTGTGATCATGGTCAAACTATGGTTGACTATCATTGTATATATTTTGCATACATACACCTGTATAGAATCCAAGTTGCAACTAATGTGCAACTAAATTACAACTATGAAATATTATAACATGGCATTTTAATTATTAATTTCATTGTATTTCTATAGTGTAATTGTACCTTAATTGCATGGTTATTTTCATGACAATTTAGTTGCATGCCGGTGTGATTTCCATGAACACAAAATTCTGATAATGACATAGGGATGAATGTAAGCATTCATCCTCATTATTAATGAGAGATATTTTCATTCATCTAATATATGGAATTGTTTTTGAATTTACATGTTTATAATAAATAGAAATTCCATCAAAATTATGGATGAATGCTTATTTTATTATTAAACTATTATTGATTAGAAAATTTCCCATAATTTTAATAAATAAAAACTTGATGAAACACAATCTAATTTTACATGATATATCATGTGTTGAATAATATATTGTACCTTCCATTATAACTGTATTTGATGGTTATGGTTTCAAATGCCATTATTTTCAATGTTTTAATTATATTATTATTACTATGTTAACATCCACTGCATGGTCATTTATTTTCTTCAAAAAAAATGTTTTTGAGCAAATTGACCAAATGTCATTGATGATAGTGGGTTTTTGTTTTCCTTTTCCAAAGGTGTCACAACTTCCCTCAAACCTATTTATAAGTGTTGTTGATGACAATGCAAGGTCATTAATCATTTTTCTTTCAAGTTGCCACAATGTTTTTCAAATCTAATCAATGTTGTTAACAATGATAAATTTTGAATTCTTTAAATATCTTTAAATTACTTAATGTCATTGATGATAATGGGTTTTTGAAATAAATTAAAATTCAATCTTACGAACTTTAATTAACTTTTTTTAGACAACCTACTATCATAGATGACTACGGGGTTTTTTATTAATTATTTATTTTCAAGGTGTCTTAGTTTTTCACAAAGTACATATATAATTTCAAATTCTCATCATTACTAAAAAGGTATACAAAGAAAACATGAAATATGAACTCCAAGCCTTTCAATTTACTCTCAATATGTTAGAAGGTAATTTGAATTTTACAAGGGCTCCTCTCAAGCTTAAAAAAGCCATCAAGTTAGAAGAAATAAAAGAAAGAAAAATTTGAAAAAAGTAAAAAGGACATGGGCATTTAAGAAACCTATTAAAGAAATAAAATGAAAGGCACATTTAATTTTGTGGGGATACAAGTTTCAATAGATCAAAAAAAAAAACATTGATTAGCTTAAAAGTTTTTATTTTTTGGGCAATTTGAAGCTCATTTGGGCAATCTCAAATTGTTTTTGGACCAATCTTTTGTTTTTATATATATATTTATATATCCTAAGGTAAGGGTATACATACATTTTCAATTTATTTACCCATCAAATTAGGGTATATTATGAATTTTTTTCCATTTGGAGTAAAATCAATATAATTTTTTCAAAACATTCGGTGGAGGGGAAACACCTTGATATTCATTATCATATACCCTTGCTTAAAGTTTTCAAAAAATTTAAAAAGGGAAAATAATTTTATCTTATTTAATAAAAAAATGGAATTTTTTTTCACATTCTAGAATTTGTTGATACAACTTTCATAAGTCTAAATCTAGTTAGACAGATGTGATTTCAAATTACAATAATAAAATTGTATTAAAATCTTTCATTTTTTATTCTTAAACATACATAAAATGAAAAACCATTGAAATCAAATTCAAAACATGCAACTTGATTATTAAACCCAAAAAAAATCAAAATATCATAATATGCAATGTCAATGAGTTCAACATAGTGATTTAATTGGTTTTCAAACTTTTCATCAATATGATTTAAGAAATTTGCTTCAACCTCCCCAAAGCCATCAAGAGACACACTTTTTCTCAATATTGAATAATGATCGCACATCACAACGGCAATAATTTTAAGGTTTAAACAGTGATTTAAGGTTTAGGTGAAACATACACTAATAGGATTTACCGGAATTTTGAGAACATACATGGTTTCAAGAATGGGTATTTTAAAGATATATCCAAGGTTATGAACTAGGTATTTTTTCCAATTTTGGGTATGCATTTGATAAGGTATATTGATTTTGAAAAAATATGGTAGGATAAATAATATACCTCAACCCATACCTTATCAAATGCAGGTATATATGGGTAAATGATATACCCATACAACATTAATTTGGACATGGCAACATTCCTTTAAGGATGTGTAGTCAACAACTTGGCAATATTGATTTAACAACATGGACTTGGCAATTGGGCACTATTGACTTTGCAATTTGGTAAAGTGGATTTGGCAATGGGTGAAGCCAATTTGGAAAATTAGCAAAATAATAACCTAGACTTTGAAAGTTGACAAAGTGCACTATAAGAATTCATGGCTTTTCAAGTTGTTTAATTTGATTAACATGTCCATTTTGATTAAAAATTTGGCAAATTTGACTAAAGGCCCCTAGTAATTGGAGTAAGATGTTTTCTTGGACTAGTTAATTGAGTAAAATGATCTTTTTAACTACTTGGTCAAGGTGACAATTAATCAAAATGGACATCTCTAATAAACAAAGACATGGGGGCAATAAAATGAAACATATAATCAAATGAGATAAACAATCACAAATTTTGGAAAAAGAAATTACATAAGTAGGTAGTAGTAGGGTATGTACATAATAAATAAATAGACTATTATTACTTTATACTTTAATTATTTGGGTAGGTTTATTATACTTAATTAAGGTAGGGTGATTACTAGTTAGTTAAGGGGTTAGGTCAATAATTAATTAATTAATTAATATTTGTTCATTGATTATGCATGCAAGTAAAATAGGTAGTTAGGTAGAGTTTGGAAGGATAATTAGTTTTTTAGGTAGGATAAGTCATTATTAGCCTTGTCAAAGTAAGGTAGGGTGTGTAAATAAATAAATAAATAAAATTTTATGCATTAATTGTTTGAGTAGGTTTAAAACCAAACTTAAGTAGGGTAGGGTAAGTAATATTTAAATAATGTTGCTAGGTAAGTAAATAAGTAAATAAATAATTATTCATTAATTATTTGGAAAAATCTAATTAGGCTTAAGCAATATAATGTAACTACTAGATAGATAACATGGATAGGTAAATTAATATATTATTATTATTTTCATTAAGTATTAGAGCAAGTAAAATAGGTAGATAAGTATAACATGGAAGGATATATAGTTAACTAAATTGATCCATGTAACCTACATGGTGATTAACTATTAGGGTGGGTTTATTATGTAAGGTAAAATGGGTATGTAAGTAAATAAATTATTACAATAATTTTAGGAAATCAATTTTTTAAAAATTGATCATAAAATATAAAATAAATAAATTACAAAGGGTAAGAGAAATTAGGTTGTAAATATTTATATAACTAGGTAGGTAAGTAAATAGGTACATAGTAGTAAGTGGGTTCATTCAAGGTTGGGGTTCCAAATAGGGACATCTCACTAAAACAAGATTAAAAGAACAAGCTTTTTTTAAAAATTAATAATCATTGGATGTTGTATAAAAGTCCTTTTGAGTCCTTTACTATCCTAATTACAATATTTTTAAAAAGGTGCTCAAAATAATGCAACTGATTTCAAACAAAATTTACAAGAATTTTCTTTTTCCTTTTTTGCAATTACATGTTCATTAGATCAATTTGATGAAAAAATAAATCATACAAAAATTTCAAAGTTTTCAAAATTTGAAGTAATGGGTTGCTAGGGAAGTGATTCTTTTATTCAATCATTTGCATAATATTTACATTCATTACGTTTAAAATTTTAACTCTAGATGGAGGTTACATGTGCAAAAAATAATCATGTGAAAAACCATGTATAGTTGATTTTAGAAGCCCATTTTGGCATTTTCTACAATTTTTTCTTATAAACTAAAATATTCATGCACAATTATGTATGCATGTGAAAAATCACCACCACCACATGAATTATCTTATTTTCAACTATTCAATTTTTCTCACTTACATTGGTTTCATGAAAATGTAATTTGTAACAAGTGGCCCTAAAAAAGTCCTACGGTTTTTTTTTTTTTTTCTAGTACCCCAAGTTTAAATAGACCCAAGTATGTAATGGGTAGGTGTGTTGTAAGTAGGTAAAAAAGGAGGTATAACTATATAATTTCAAATCAATTGCATGTATATTTTTTGAGTTTTTGATAGGTAGGAAGGTGCGTTGTACATAGGTATGATGTATGTCAAAGAAAGGTAGGTAGTTTGTAAGAAACTAAATAAGTTACATGTTGGTAATGAGTATAAAATATATTTTTAAATATAGAAATTCAAATGAAACTTAAAATTCAAATTAAATAGAAAATTAAATAAATCTCAATTTCAATTGAAGTATAAAGTCCAATGAAATCATGCTGAAATAGTTTTCCTTGATGATTTTTTTAAATGTTGAATTACTAATAGGTAGGAAGGTGGTTGGTTAATTGTAAATAGGTGAGTAGGTAGGTAAGAAAAATTGAAAAAAAAAAGAATTTGAAATTAAAATTTAAACTTATTAAATGATTTGGAAAAAACATGTTATATTTATTATTTGACACATTATGTCACAAAAACATGTGGTGTTGGTGTCAAAAACATTGGCATTCAACCATGGAAATTAAGGTTCAATTCTTATTCTGAACATATACCACACATTATAGCACATAGGTGCATGGTAAGATAGGGTAAGTAAGGTGTGTATGTATATAATCTTATGAATTAATTATTATTATGTTATTAGATAGGTAAATGAATGAATGAATGAATTGAAAGTAATCAATTAATTAGGAAAATAATTATTTGCATAAGTATTATTCTTATTATTTTAGTCATTCATTTTTTAATAAAATAATTTCAATTTCTTTTGGGTTGCCGAAATATTATTGTCTCATTGACTAGTCAAAGATCCATCAATTTTACTAGTTAAAAAAACCCATGGTCAAAATACATATGTTCAACATGATTTGACCAAAATGATTGTTTGGTCCAGTTGGATTTTGTCACTTTTGTGTCATTTTAAACTAGTTTTCCTCATCAAATAAATCGTGGATTCTTATAATAATGGAATTGAGAAGAAACTAAAGCGAACTTGGTTAAATAGTTTAGTAATTGGTCTTATGGATGAACATTCATGGATAAAATTTGATGATTTTTTATGATGAAATGAAGATCATCCATAAAGTTTTATTCAATCCATGAAAGTTATCCAAATATCATCCATGATTTGTAACATGAAACCATGGGAATAGGCAGGATTATAAACCAATCTAGTGACAATTTCTGATTAGCAAAATTCATGCCACCTATTATGTCATGTTGCTTTGACACATGACTAATTTTTACCCCTAACCCCAAAATTGTAATGATATATATATATAAGCATTAAACAACAATGGAATCTTCAAACCAAAATGACTAACACAAAAAACCAACATAACATGTAAATGAAATTTTAAGAATGAAGTTTAGATAAGCTTTCATGAATGAAATAAAAATTTCAACAATATTTCATGAATGATGTTTATGGCATATTGAAATTTCATGATTTTTTATCCATGAAAGTGTAGAAATTTTATCTAGTAGAATTTGAGTTTTACCCATTTCCTTCACGTCATAACAAAGGTGACAAAAATGGGCCATTTGCCCAATTGCCTCTACCTCACAAAAATGTGCAAATTGAATCAAGTGGTTGGACATAATCAGATTATTATAATTTTCAACTTATTATGAAGGTCTTTGAACAACTTAAATTGGTTTCTTTGATCCCTTTGCACAACGTTTTAAAAACCTTAAACTATGTGGGGCTTTTAGAGAATAAAAGACATTTTGCTTAATGTTAGATAATCCAATGTCCAAGGTTTAATGCCAAGTCATGTTATAAAGGATGCCATGATGCATGGGGTTGAAAACTTATCATGTACAATGATGAATCATTTGATGCATTTTTCAACAAGGCCAATGATGACATTCAAAATCACTCCCTTGGTTACAAGGATGGTCTTTTGCAAATTGAATTACTTCATTTGGATATGTTAAAAAGTCACCTAAGTGACGCCAACGCTCTTGGAATTGGAAGGAGGAGGAGGTGTGGAAGGAAATGTGACATTTTGAATCAATGGAATTACAATTGCTAAAGGGTGGATGATTGCATGTGGCCTTAAGGAACTTGTTCTTGATGAGGATCTTATTGAAAATCATGTCAAAGTAACCATATATGGAACTACGAAATCACAAATTATGTCCATTTGGATATATACCATTGACTCAAACAATTTTAAATGGACGTTATCTTTGGTCATTGTTTATGTCCTATGATTAACATCACATGTTTGAAGATGATGAGGAAAAAGAAATTGGTGTAAGGAAAAAAATTAATACACAATTGTTAACAGAATGCATAAAGATTCAAATGTGGATTGTTTTGTTTCAAAGATTGAAAAACCCTTGTATGATGAGGCAACTATAATATAAGCACATGCATATGTTGTTCTATCAACTAGAACTAACAATCTTTTGGTGATAAAAAAATATTCATCGAATAGTTGTTGTGCATCATTCATAATTAAATGGATTATTGCAAGATTCATTACCAAGGTTCCAAGAGAAAAACAAAATGGTTGTTAGGCTTGGTCAATTTCCAATCACATTCATCAACATGATTGTTCACGGGCATGGGTATAAGGCATTTGCTTAATATTCCAATAAATTTTGAACAAATGACCCTATTGCATTATTGAATCACTATTACATTTGTTAAGAGCTTTGTAGATGGAACAAATTTGTGAGTCAAAAAAATTTAATTTTTTAATATTGATAGTGACTTTCATTTTTATTTTACATTCGAAACATGTTTTTATTGGATCATTATTAAACTCATAACATGCTTTAACATTTGCTCCTTCCACCCTTTGTACATATAACTCTCACATGATATGTACATAATTACAAAAAATCCCACAAATTATGGTCAATGAAACAAAAAGAAAAGAAAAGAATTGAAAACCATGAAAATTATTGAAATTATTTCATTATGGTTGTTTCCACATGCATTTTCTTGTTTGGATGTTTTGCATTGGCATCTATTCCTTTGTTAACAGTCATAATGTCAACATATTTACATCAAGCCTAATTAAACGACACATGCCCATATGTGAATAATATAACATGTTGAAGTTACCTTGATACAAATGAGTTTCGACCAATGGGTAATAATGATATGGTGCAATGTGGAACAAAAAATAAATCCTTCTTTTTTGCACCAAAACTAAAAGCAATGGAAAAATAAGAAAAAGTCAAAATGTTCTTGTCAAGCAAGAAAAAAATTCCAATTGTTCTTAAAAATGAGAGATATTAATTCATGCCAACATTAAACAATTATTTTTCATTTCTCTAAAATTTAAATCAAATTTTTGAGGAAACAACTTGGGTAGCATGTAATAAATTGTGAGTTGTCCCTTCACATTGCGCCCGAGATCATGTAAATGCTTGGAATTTTGAAAATCCCACTTGGTAGGTTGCGGTCTGGTTTTCTTTTGTTTGGGATGAGTTTTGAGGTGCTTTTTATGTCGACGCTGAATTTCTGTTGAACAAAATCCAATGCATTTGGGAATTCTTTTTTTCACACAAAAAGAACAGGCAAGGGGAGCGGGACTAGAAATAAATATAAGTATTAATATAAATGCAGTTTGTGATCAAAAAATAGTTGCAAACAACATTAACAATGAAATCTACATTGGGTTGCATAAGTCCCGCTTTACACTAGGAGGTGGGGCCAAAAAAACTTGGGGCCAACTTTGAGCATTTTTGGGTTGCGAATTGGCCCCAAGTTACTAATAAATGTGAGAACATTGACCCCAGGGTTGCAAATTGGCCTCCCAAATTTGAGGGTATCCATCTTTCAGCCTTGGGGCAAATACTAGGCCATAAAGTTCAGCATTAAGTAGTTGGAACAGATCCACTTATTTTTTTCTATTTTAACCTTGACACCTAGTGTGAAGCCCTTGCTACGGATTTCAACTTTTCCGCCAATAGGAATGCCGCAATTGAGTTCAACATTGGCCCTGACTCCTAGTGTAAAGATGGGCCAAAGTGTTGTCCCATGTAACATATAGTCACTTCATTGAGATCCCAACACAATTAACAAATGAAATATATAAATAATGGATACACTTTTATTTGCGGAACAATTTTCTCTTGGGATCATTTCCGATTATTTTTTACTAAATTATAATCTAGTTATCAGAGGCATTAATAAGGATATAATGCAAATACAACCTGAATTAAATATTGAAAAGAAATGAGACACATAAATATTGAAAATTTAGTTGTGAACATGGTGTTGAAAAAATCAGTTAAAACAATAAAATCTGAAAAGACTTCTTTTCATGCCTCACTTTCGAATGGGTCAAACAAATTCTAGTTTGGAATTGTTTCAAGCGACAACTCATGAAACCTAAAATTCTCCTACTTAAAATTAATGACAACCATTTTCTTACAAGTTATAAATCAGTGATATAAATAATGAAAAGAAATGGGCGGATCATAATATATGGATTGTGAAAAAAAATTCAATTATACTTTATTATAAAATATTTAAAGTGACATTGTATAAGCTTGGATTAATCCCAAGTTCATTGGCGTTCTTATGAAAACTCGTGTCATGCGAAAAGAGGTAGCCAGTTTAGTGTGAATGCTTGTTGATTTTTGGTGTTTGTCGATTTATTAGCCGCCATCTTATTACAGCACCCCGTTATTGCTGCATGGGGATGGGGGGAAGAACGGAATGGAAAGAAGGAAAGCTTGTGAGAGAAGCTGGATAGAGAAGCTTAATGGAGAACCTACAGCAAGTTTCTGAGGGCGGATAAAACGAGAAGAAGCTTAAGGTCTGAGAGGAGATCGAAGAGAAGCGTAGAAGGAAGATGGTGTGTAGAACTAGATGGAGGTAGGAGGAGAGCTTGGGATTTCTGTCTTTTTGAGCTGAGGGATCGGTCTATGGGAAGAGGCAGACAATGTTGAGATGAGGTGCGCAGAGTCGGACAGAAGGAAAGGAAGAGATTGAGTAGCTCGGTAGCAGAGAGTTTGTAGCCATGATCGTGATCTTCCGCTGCGTCTGATGTGTGGTTTAGCTCGTTGTTGCAGAAGTTCCTGAGAGAGAGAGAGAGAGAGAGTTTGAGGAATGATCAGACCCTCTGGTTGCAAGAAATTGAGTTCGAGGGCAATGCTTGCGCTCTCGGACTATGTACCTAATCTGATAATGAAAATCCGAGCATTTTCCCGAGTACATTCGTGTGTAAGGCATGATCAGAGCCGCGTTTTGTGTCGAGTCTTGTGTTGCAGAGTCTGTCACAGCTCGGACCGAGCCGGATCGGAGATCAGGGAGGTAGGCGGTTCGCAGTAGGAGAGGATGAGTGTATATGGATGTGAATCAGACAGTCTGAGTGCGAGTACCAAGGTCCGAGGGAGATAGTGCATCGATCTATGGGTTTCTTGGACCCTCTCCTTTTTCAATGACATTCGAACACAAAACTGCATGGAGGAATTGCAACAAATGTTTTCCCCAAAAAGATTGGGAAAATCTTGGGAAACTGTGTTCTTTGGAATGGAAGTCGACACATTATGAGGGGATAAAAAGTATTTAATATTTAAAGAATGGGATCCAAAAAGCCTCCAAATTAGAGGAGGAATCTGACGATTTTCTGTTGCCCCATGGGACTACTAGCCCAATTTGGTTGAACCCTCTCGTGCATGATTGCCAACATTCCAACTTTTTTTAAGAAAAAGGCGATCGACTAACGATGCCTGTTCCCAACGTCGATAAAGTTCAAGACGTTTGACAACGGCCAAAACACGCTCGACTTCCCGATCGGTCTCGACCTGTTTGTGCAGGACTTCATCGAGGCCAAGATCAATAACACCCAGTCGATCCTCGATCGCATCCCGTACATCAACGACTCGCAAACTAACATGATCACCCTGCGCGACAACGTCAACACATCCGAGATCAACCGCCTGCTCCGCATCGTGCGTCAAGACCGTATCTACGATGACCTGCAAATCACCGACTAGAACTGGCAGATGGCAATGGATGCCATCCTCTCCGCCCAAATCAACGACCCGCTCGCATGGAAGCATGCCCACCTACCGATTGACAAGGCCGGGTTGGCCATTGGCATTGTCGAGGACCACCGACACCGCCTACATCTGCTCGCACCTGAGCACTGCCGGTCTGGTCAACAAACTATTCGGCCGCAACATTGCCATCGCGAACCCGACTTACAACCTGAGCGCCGAGTTTGAGCGCCTGAGTTAACGCGTCAACCCGGGCAACCTCGCCGCCCTGGACAAGATCCTCTAGTTCAACCCCGAGGTGTCGCTCGTTGACATCCAATCCAAGATCATGCACTTTATGAATAAGGTCGAGTTTGATCGCCTATTCATTGACAACAACGTGCACAACAAGGGGCGCCTCTTGTTTCTACACGCCGACTGGGTGTGGGGATACCTCACCGCGCTGCCGTTGCCCTATCTCGGACTCACCCTGCCATCGCACCACTTCCAGCGTGTCGTCCAATTCTGGCTGGGCTTGAAGTCATGCCCAGCCGTCTGTTGCTCAAAGTGTCGTCTGCACGTGATAGACTCGTACGGCAACCATGCCGTTACCTATAAGCACAGGTCGCACACTATTCGCCACCACGACCGCATGCCGTATGTGCAGAACATCATCGCCAATGAAGCGGGTCTCAAGTCCTGCCTCGAGAAGACCGACCTTATCGCCGGCCTCAAGGAGCGTCCCGTTGACGTCCTGCTCCCGATGTTCTGCGTCGACCAAGACGCCTACCTGGACTTTGTGATTGCACACCCAGTGTAGCCCACCTTCATCAATCGTGCAACGGGAAGAGTTTGATCATTGCCAAGGCCGTCGCTGCCAAGAAGCATTCCGACAACAACGAGAAGTGTCGTTGCAATGGCCTGCGCTTGATCGCCATGGCTTGGGAGATGTTCGACAACTACGCTCCCGAGACGTGCATCATGATCCGCAAGATTGCCATCCGTCACACTTACAAGCACAACCGTCCCCGAGGACGGACCATCTACTAGATCAATCAGCGCCTTTCCATCGCGCTCCAACGAGGCGCTAGGGACGAGCTAATTGCCTATAAGTGCGCCGACTGAACGTTGGCTTCGCAGCTGACACCAACAATAGTCAGTAAACCTACATCTAAGTTCGGGGCGCCAAAAAAAAAAAAAAAGTAATTTTGACTAATTTTCCTATTTTTGTGGAACAGTTTGGCAAAATTGTGACATCACAAAATTGAGAAGAAAAACGCGGTTGAGAACCTTACAGCGCCGTAGGGAGGAAGACTACCTATAAAGTAAACTTCAGTGTTTTTTAAAAACAAAAATTCCCCTTTTTAACACAAAAAGCTGGGAAATTTGTGTTTTTCTGAACCAATTTCGACAAATTTTATCGCCAAAATTTCCAGTTTACAGATTTCAAAAAATAAAAACACGCCTACGCAGCACGCGGCAACAGACGGAAGGAAGGAGAAATGTGGGGTCTCGATGAGCTGACTGCGTTTCCCACCTCCCCAAGAGGTGACTTTTAAATGCAGCGTTCTCACTAGCGTAGCAACCAATTGCTTTTTGTCTCGGTACCCTAGTACCTGCACCTTGTAGACTTTTTGGTCTCTCTTCTCTCTTCCGACATTTTTCTTCGCTCCCGCCGCTGTCTGTCAAGTCCTTTCTCGCGCTGTGGATTGCCCTAGACGATGTGGAGCTTGTTTCGGAGATGTGACGATTGCTGTTGCATATTGTAAACATCCGTGTACACTTCACATAGGTAGGGGGTTTGTTGAAGTTTGAAGAGGTCCCGTGTGTCTTGCTGTTTTGGACCAGTGTTTTCCCTGGGAGGTTATAATAGAACCAGTGGTCGAGCTTCATGCAGCTTCGCTGAACTGTACTGTCCAATGTGGGGGGAAGAGTCCAGAAGATCAGTCGTTTGTATCTCGGTGTTGTGTCGTTTCTGGAAGGGGAACATCCACGGAAAAATCACATGGTAGGTATCTTGCTAAGTTCGATAGTTTTCAGTACAGCGTCGATAGCTCCCAACTCTCGGTGTTTCGGAAGGTTTGCTATTAGTTTTCGACTCTGACTGCTCTGGACTCTGCACTCTGGCAGCCGATGACCATCTCTCTGGTATGCCACCAGCTTGCAACCAACTTTATTTTCTAAGGCATCTACAAAACCACAATTGGTGATATTGTGCTAGATGGACTCCTACCGTCATGATTTGTTGTTTGTTGTGCATTGATTGTTTGCGGAACACTTGGAATCTGGTGGATCAGTTCAGAAAATTGCTCTCCAATGTCACTTGAAGTTCTAGTTTTGAGAGTTCCTGAAGTCCCATTCCAGAACTAGGGAGTCCTACCTCTTGTTGCTCAAGGACCTTGAACTATTTGAAGGCTTGTCTTCTACAGATTGCCGTTGCAGGAGCAGGATTGAACCTCCCTCTATGCGCCCTATTTTTGAGGTACTAAGCATCTGGGTTTCTTTTTGAAGAGATTAGGGTGTTGTTGAAATTCAGTAGCAAGTTTTCAGCGTGTCATCTGCTAATGGCTATTCCTTCTTATGGTGCTTCCAGACTCAGGAATTCCAGATATTGTTCCTGATGATGCAGCATTTTGGGGTGCTGGACTTTGTTTCTTGAGGTGTTTTTGGCTGAACATCTCCTTCCTTAGGGTCTAATGATTTGTGAACTTTTTGATCACATATGAGTAATTCTTTGTTTAAGTGTCAACAAATGTCTACTAATCATGTCAGCAGATCCAATCACTCAAGGGCTAAAAACCAGCTCAACAAAACATTATGTATTGTTTTCTCACCCGTCAGGTTGTTTCCAAATAATGTGTACAGTCTGACTTTCAGAGGGGTACTGTATATTTATCTGTGGCTAGGTGGCAGAGCCTACAAATTGACTCTCTATTGTTTGATTGGGAGTTGAGAGAAGAGCTCAACAATGTGCCACAGGGTACGATATTTGTAACTGCGCAAGTTTGTCAGGGATTTTCTCCCCTTCTTGTGTGAATGAAAGGAAAATGGATGCTTGAGAGCAACACAACCATTTGTATGGCAGCTCCCAACATGATGTTTTTCGCCTATCAATTCAATGAAGACGGAAAAGCCATTAGTTCTTGAGAGCAACACCCCTCCTCTTGTATGTTATGAGGGCCACTTATACAAGCACTGAGGATTTTTGGATTGCTCTCAGCTCTTAAAAATAAAGTTGAATGGCAGTTTACCAATTAATGACACTACTAAGGCACATGGCATCTATGAGTGGTACCACATCGTGGATTCATGTATAACGGATAAGCGATCTTGATCATCATGGCCGCTAGTTCTGTGAGTTCCTTTCACCTTGCAGATTGGTCCAGTCTGAGATACTAATTTATTTCGACGCGTTTTGGTTTGAATTGCCCATTCTATTACATTCATAAATCAATTGGTGGCCTGTCCTCTCAGCAAATTTCAGATGCTTACTGGTGCTGTGGTTTGGACTTTGGTTATTGTGCAATGTTTTGAATGTGGAATTTTGGTGGCAGAGTGATTGGCCAGTGCATCAGCTATGGCCGCCCTCTGAAGGCAAGCAAAGGACTGAATTGGATGTGGTGTTTTTCCATGGGCTCCAATTAACTGCAAATGACACTAGTGATGCCTGGAGTAGCACATGGACAAAACGAGGTCATGATGATGTATGTTGGGCTCGAGAATGGCTGCCGTTTGATTTCGGGAAAGCTTTGCGGATTTTCTCCCTATCATACAATGCACATGTAGTAACCTCCCCTGATATTAATGTATCAGAGATTGCGGATAACCTATTGCAGACTCTCATGAGTCCTAGGTACAAAAACACCTCTCTTTCATTGTCAAATTGCCATGGTTGGGCAATTGTAGTGGTTTCACTCACAAATATATCAAGCAACTAAAATTTTCAGATATAAGATTTGTAACCCAACCATTTGGTCATCTCTGAATTGTATAGAAAATCTGTATGCTTATCAGTGGTACTATATATCAGACAATTATACATGGTGTTGCAATGCTTCCTGAAAAATGAACATAGCACAGTAATGTATTGTGCAGGTTGAATGGGATCATCCTTATTTGTGAAAATACCCTATGTTTTTAAAGATTGGTGTTAAGAAGCTTGGTTTTGAAAGTGGAAAGGGCTTTAACTTTCTAAACTCTGAAACTGCCATGAGGAGAGCTGCAGCGCAGGAGTGTGGAACAGTTTTTTGAATAATGTCAGAGGTGTGCACTCCAAGATATATTTCAGTCACACATAAATGTAGACTTCACTAATATGAAATGTAGAAGTCGATTAAGTATTCCCTGAATAATCAGCATAGCAAATGAATATGTTCTGTGCAGGTATGAATGGCATGATCCTATTGTGTTAATAGGCCATAGTTTTGGAGGGTTGGTGTTGAAGAGCTTGGTTGTAAAATTGAAGACCAGGGGAAGTGGTACTGATGCCTTCTCGAAAGCTGCAGTCCAGCGTGGGAAAGAATTTTTGAGTAATGTTAGAGGGGTGGTTTTCTATGCTGTTCCACATGCTGGATCACCCAAATTTGCTGAATATGTGACGAAGTTGTTATCATGCAACAAAAGTGGTCTTGCTGGAATAATGGAGAACATTGAACCCTCGCAACGAGATATGGGAGACCTATCAGTGGATTTTGATGACACTGTCAAGGAAAAAAAAATCAATATATATGCTTTTTGTGAGGGCAGGCCCATGGGGGAAGTGGTACGTATGTGCTGGATGAAATGGATTTTTTGCAACCAAACACCCGTGATGATTTGATGTTGTTTGGCACTGACATGTGCAATTTGGGTTCTATGATTGGACTAGGGAATTTTGGTGGATTTTAGCTCAGCACAACAATCAGCACGAGGTAATTCTTTCATGGTTGAGGATGCCGATCACATGGAGGTGTGCAAGCCCCCAAGTAAAGAACATCCCAGCTATGAGTTGCTTCGACAATTTATCATTAGTTGTCAAATGGTGAGTTTCAATAACCTAGTTTGTTCGATATTTCATTAACATTGAAGCATTACCTACTAGATAAAATATAATTAAATTTTTCTGTTAGGAGGTAAGAAAGAATGCTTGAGATTTTGATGAATTATGATTGTGTAAATTGAATGCCCCATGCAAATTTCTAGGTATAGAGTGTTCACCTTAAGTCAGTAATGATGTATTAATATTTTTTCTATGAAGAACAAATGGGCTAACCTTTTGATAGTCGTATGTTGAATTTGAAGGTGGAAAGAGAATGTTATCAACCTTTACAAGAGGTTCATGACTTGCCTCAACAAATGTTTGGTCTGGAGAGCTATGTGGAGAGGGTAGAAACATTGGTGACCTCAGAAGGAGGTGATGCAGCTCCTCAATATGTGGGAGTATAGGGCATGGGTGGAGTTGGGAAAACTCTTCTTAGTCAAAGAGTGTATGGGAGCCCAAAGGTACATGGCCATTTTCAAGGAGCCAAGTTCATTTGGCGCACTGTGGGGCAAACTCCTGACATAATGGCGCTGTATCAGACCCTAAGTGAAGAACTGGGTCTCAAACCAGAATCGAATGCGAACGCAGAGGATTACAAGCTCAAATTACACTCAGTTTAGACAGAGAAGAGTGTTCCTGGTTTTGGATGATGTTTGGAAAGACGAAGCCTTTGATTCACTTGACTTAGCCAAGGGAAAAGGAAGTGTCACATTGTTGAGCACTAGAAACCAGTCTTTATTGCACAGAGCAAGTCCACATATAAGGCAAGAGCATATGGCTCCTCTTTCAAAGGAGGATAGTTGGAGGCTTTTTTGTGTGCATGCATTCAGACCACCATCCAATGTTCCATGTGAATTAGAGGCATTGGCACAGTCCATGGCTGAGCAGTGCGAAGGACTTCCATTAGCTCTGAAGGTTATAGGCACAGCAATGTTTGGAAAGACCTCACCTGAACTTCAATGGGAGCCACTACTGAAGAAGCTAAGGGAATCACGCATGCAAGAGAGGACTGTTGAAGAGGTGTTCTATGAGCGTTTGAAGCTTGGCTATGATCTCCTGTCTGAGGCTGATCGGCGCTTGAAGGACTGTTTTCTTTACTTGGCAGCATTTCCTGAAGATTGTTGGATTTCCTTTCGTGAGATTTTGTGGGTGTGGATAGGGGAGGGGTTGGTTCCTGGAAATGGTGGAGATGATCCTAGAGCGGATGCATTTTCCTTGTTAAAGAAGTTGTTGGAGCGATCATTCATTGAGTCAGATGTAGAGGTCTCAGATGAAGAGGGATTTTGGTGCTTCAAGGTAGATGATGTGATGAGAGATTTGGCTTTCTACATACTGGAAAATGATAGTGGCATGCCCCCTGCTAAACAGCTTTATTCTTATCGAGCAGGTCAAAATTTGGAAGAAATCCCCCAAGAGTTGAAAGCAATATCCGAAGCTCTGAGACTATCATTGAAGAGCAACAAGTTGAAGAGACTTCCTGGGAGTTTTTATGCACCTGAATTGGTGTCTCTACTACTTGGTGGAAATCCAATACAGTGTGTACCAGCAAGTTTCTTGAGGAGCCTTCCAAAACTAAGGGTTCTGGATCTTAGCTTTGGAGAGTTTGACAGTTTACCTGAGGAACTTGGTGATCTAAAGGATTTGGTTTGTCTTGACCTGTCTTATTGTCATAACCTAAAGATTTTACCAGACCCCGTAGGGAAACTACATGTGTTGAAATGCCTGGTGCTGCGTGAGTGCTGGGGGTTGAATTATCTCCCTTCTGGAGTGGTTGGCCTCACATCATTGCAAGTATTACACACAATGGGTTGTGACGACTTGACATGGGCTGAACATACACCATCAGGCATGGCAAGAGCAGAATCTTTGGGTCATGCATATCCAACCATCGGAGCTTTGTTGGAAGACATATGTGGGTTGGTTGTTCTCACAGAACTTAGCATTTGTGGAACAAAAGATCCAGGGCTGGAGCTGCCTCACAATATATCTGCACTTACAAAGCTTAAGTTTCTACACATAGAGCTTTATGAGGCCAAAACCCTGCCAGCTGAGATGCCATATTGGTTCAAACAACTTCAAGAACTTGAGTTATGGGGCTTCAAAAGTTTGGAATATCTTCCAAGCTCCTTCACATGTCGTGGTGCTTTTCCAGCTCTTACAAAGTTTCAACTATGTTGGTGTTCGAGGCTTGTTGAATTTCCAGAAGTGCATGAAGGTGCTCTGCCTCAATTGCGAACACTAGATTTCAGTGGCTGTGAATCTCTTGGAACCTTGCCTCTCTCTTTGGAGCTCCTGACCAGCTTGAGGAACTTGATATTGTGGGACTGTGATCTAACACTTCAAGACTCTTGTAGGACAAATTGTGGAAACTCCTCAATATGGAGGAGTTTTGACATCCAATATGAATCTTAGGGAGTCTCATTCATTAGATGCCCAAAAGAGTAGAGGATAGACATTCAGTTCCCACCACATGTTGAAGAGTGGTGATGGTTTGTAAGATCTCTAATTTTGATGAAATTTTGGAAAAAATCACCAAATTCTTAATTGGAAAAAGAAGGTTTATTTTCAAATGCGGTAATGGTGGTAATGTCACATATGCTCATGTTTGTAACATGCAAATTTTCCAACTGATCAATTTTCCCCACTTGCCAATGTGTTGTACACATGTTTTCATGTTCCAAATTACCCTACTTCATTCCCTGCATTCCCTTGGAACATCTTTAGATTTGAAGTAGTAAAACATGTTTCATTGTTGTAGATGTTCCACAACTCAGTTGTAGAGCGACGTTGTAGGCTCTCTAGGCAGGATGGACTTGCCAAAGTCACCTTACGTCCACTTGTTCAACGTGTGCTGATGAGCCAGTCATTGAAATTGGATGGGTGTCATTGTTGGCAGTACCTTGGTTGATGTGTATTAGGAGAACTTCCTGTCATCATATTCACTCATCAAAATCAACATTTTTTCAGTTTTCTAAGGGCTGAATATGTGGATTGGATGCTTGCTGTCATCATTGGTCGTTTGGTTTTTACTGCTGCCATGTCAAGTGTTCTTGGTGGGTCATGCCACTGTGACAGCTGTTCTTCGTGGGTCATCACTGGGGTTCATCTATTATGCTGGATGGGAGGCTTGCCAATCACAGTGCGACGTCCAAGTGAGCGCCTTTGTTGCCTTTAGTGTCTTCCTCATGGTCCCGACCTAGACAGCAGCAGCATCAACAAGGTGACTAAATTTTTGGTGAAAGGACTTTACTGGAACAGATTCCCGGTCAGTAGCCAGACTTCATTTCGAGCTTTTCTGCAAACCAAAACTGTGACATCCAGACTTTGAACTTTCGTACAACAATTGGATTAAGGACAGTCTGTTATTTCTTTCAGGGCACTTGAGCAGGAACCTGGAATAGCAGATGCTGATTTTCCAAGTATGGGAACAACAACAGCTCTAAAGAACATCATTGGTGGTGGTGTGTGCAAATTTGACGGTTCATCAAGTGATTGCACCCACAGGAGAGGAATTGTATGTTGTCCTAGTTTTCAAGAACCTTCCCCAAAACAGGTTTCACTGCTCCCATAACTTATTCATGCAAGATGCATAGGTATGGGGCTTCGAACTTCGACCTCTGAAATACTGAACAGAAGCACATAGTCCTACATTTTCCATCTTTCGATTCAACGAGGGATTGAAAGATTTTTGTTTGGAGGAGGACAAGGCAGAAAATGTGGGACTTGGCAATTCTATGAATGCAGTCTGGCATGGCAGGTACCTCCACAGCGTGAGATGTACAGTGCGTATTATATGGCTAATATTCTAAAATTTTGGGCTGAGAATTACTCTTCAGTGTAGAGAAGAAACGCTACTGTTGGTGATGAGACTATGCAGGACTGGTGGGTTTTCCTTCAGCACCAGCTGGGAGCTGACTGCTGATTCACATGAAGGTGCTGTCCAATGTGGGAAAAGATGATGTAGTTCCATTCTTTCCCTGGCAGCAGGAAATATGTGGCGGGTGCAGGCTTTAGAGCAGCACTGCTCCACCTACAGAAGGTCATCATTCTTGATGGTTCACATTCCATATGTGGGGAACACCCTCAGAAATTCTGTCATGAGCTTGGCTTGGACTTTGTTTCTAGAGCTACAGATCTAAGTGATTTTACTCAAATATAGACAGTAAGAAAAATATGGAGAGGTGCATAGGCAGTCCCTTATAGGGAAATTATCTGAAGCTGCTGTTGTATCAAAATTATGTACTGCGTATGATTGATGGGATTCAGATGTCTTTGTGGGGAATAGCATGGTTGACATGTCTTTGTGGGAGCATGGAGGATGCTTGGAGACAGAACTGTAGGTTAGCACTTGAGAGAAACTCTCTGGGCTCCTCTATTCCTATGAAAGCATTTCTTGTGTGGGATGTAGAGAATATGTGGCTGCAGAACAGCTTGATCTGGATTGGTAGTTGTAGAGAAATGAAAGGGGTTTGGGATCTCAAAAATAAGAGGACGGGGAAGTTCTATGGCTTGAGGACTCACAAAATCCACCATGGGTGACAGCAGTTACAATGGTGCCAGGCTACATGCAGTTGAACATTTCTGTTCGGAACAGGAAGAAAGCATCTGAAGGATGGGCAACCTCAAGTGATGCAGCCTGAGAAGGCAATTTGGGTTTTCAGGATGCCCATACTTGGAGGATGTGTGTTGTGCACGGGAATGGTAAGGAAGCTCTTCAACATTTTGATTGGATAAGTGAAAGAACACATAGAGTCAAATCATATCACTATTCTCTGCCTTCTGTCAGCTTGCAACCATCCAGGCTTGGTTGATGAAGACATGTGCTGCTATTGCATGATGATTGTGGGACGGGGAAGGGAAAGAGGAGTGCCATATTAGTGCATGGGGACATGATTGTAACACAAAATAGTATTGTATGGCCCAATGTCAAATTGCCTTTGGAATTTAGGAGTTCCAAAGAATGATTCTGTATTTTAGGCTTAGTGTATGCAGGTTGGGTAAAATATGGGTCATATGGACCATGCTAGGTGGCAGAGCTTTCATGGAACAGTATTTGAGGCATAATATAATATCAAATTTTTTTCATGTAACTTCAATTATAGGTGTTGAAGCCAACTATGACTAGTAGTTCAGAAGTGCCCTTCAGGATTGCCTACTCTTGGATGGTTGGTTAAGAAGAATGATGGATAATCAAAATATCCATTCTAGAAGTCATGCAAATGCTGTACAATATAAGAAAACGAGGCATATGACATGGATGCTATTCATATTGATCATATTAATGATCCAACGCATAAGGAACGAACATTGGTAAAACAGGTAAAAAAGAAACAGAATTGAAATTTATTCATTTTAATATTTTAGTATATGGTCTAGATGACTTGAATAATCTAGATATTGTCAATCATTTGTAATACGGAGAAATTATTGATTATTTTAAGGACACAGAGATCTTCGCCCAATCTTGAAAGGCAAATCTGATTCTATTGTTTCTCAATTTGAAGTCAAGTGCAAGTTTTGTCTTCTGAACTGACACTTGCATCTTGATGACTTAGCAACCTGCCTACAGATAAACCTGGAATGGAACAACCCTCCAGGCAAATGGCAGGTATGTCCTAGTTGGCCTTTTCCGTATTCACTGAATCCCTGACCTCCTGGATTAAGATACTCATGGGACATGATTGTTCCCTTGGGACAGGGAATCAATGATCTTGTTGGTAGACCTTTCAGAAATAAGAGAATGCTAGCTGCCTGTTTGTGTAGATAAGGTGGCATGTTGAAGCAAGCTGCCTGTTTGTGTAGATCAGGTGGCGTGTTGAAGCATTTTCATCATCTGGACACCCATTGGACATGTGCCAATCATGGTGTTCGAAGTGACCGCATCTTGAGATGCCATCTTGTTGAAGAATCTCCAAGCATCCTCCCAAATTCCCACATTTTGCACACATGTCAACCAAGCTACTGCCCACTAAGGCACCTAAATCCCATGCACATTGAGTGATTCGATCATGAGCCCACCTGCCCACTTCAAGTGAAACAACACAGGCCCATGTATTCAGCAATCCCACAAAATGGTCACACACCTTCCTGTTGCATTTATTGAAATAGTTTCGGTGCCTTTTGCCCCCACATTTCACATACATGTCAACCAAGCTATTCCCCATGAAGACATCAGACTACTAGACATGCTACTCAAAACAAAATGAACTTGACAGTGATTGACAAGACTGATTACTGGCATTACCACTAGTCCATGCACTAACAAATACCATCTTCAAAGTGATCAAAGTGATTCCCTCATCCCTCAATATTTTTGAGGTGAACGTCTTGGAAGTGTGGCAATCTTAAAAAACCCGCAGATTTTTTTATTTGGGAGAGGACTAGTAGGAGCTGTGTTAATGAGCCGAAGTGCAATAGCCAGTTTGTCACTATGGTGACACAACTGAAACACCAATTCTTCTTTTTCCACAACATGCACAACGAATCTTGTACAAGGCACATACCCCACATCGTGCATAAGCCCTGACAACGTCTGCAGATCTGCATGAATTCAATAATCTGGCAGTGACCTTGATCCTTTACAACAAACATATGCACTTCATTGTTCACTTCAATCCAGGTGCGACCCGGCTATTTTATCCCACCTTTTTCCAATCTCTAATTTAACATTCTCCCAGAGATGCCGGTTGCCAGGAGCAGCATAGATGTTTGACAGCAGCCCATAATCAGCAGCATTGTCAGGTTCCATTTCGAGAATTCGTCTGGCAACACGTTCTGCCATCTCCACATTACCATGCATTCTGCAAGCACCAAGTAAAGCCATCCATGCAGCCACATGTGGTTTCCAGGGCATTGCCATGACCATATTCTCTACCTCCTGTGGATGGCCAGCAGGGTCAAGAAGGTCGACCATGCAGGTGTAATGTTCGCACTTTGCAGAAATCATATAGTTAGTGACCATTGAAGCATGACAGTGCATGCCTTCATCAACCAAACCTGCATGGTAAACAAGCTGACGGAAGACAAATAAAAGTGGTATCATCTGGCTGTACACCTTCTGCGCACATCTGTTCAAAATATTGAAGAGCTTCCTTACCATGCCCATTCATGGCACATCCTCCAAGTATGGCATTCCAAGTGACCGCAGTTCCAAATGGCATCTTGTTGAACACTCTCCAAGCATCCTCCATGTTCCCACACTTTGCATACATGTTAACTAAGCTACTCCCCACAAAGACATCAGATTCCAAACCGCTTTGAATGATGTCCGGATGAACACACCTACACTCTTCAATTGCAACCATGCTGGAACATGCTTTCAGCACCCCCACAAAAGTAACAGACTCCGGTTGCACACCTTCCTCTTGCATTTGTTGAAAGAGTCCAAGTGCCTTCTGCCCTTGCCCACATTTCACACATCCCAATATCATGGTGCTCCAAGTGACCACATTTTGAGATGGCATCTTGTTGAACACCCTCCAAGCATCCTCAATGCTCCCACATTTTGCATACATTTCCACGAAGCTACTCCCCACAAAGACATCAGACTCACAACCAGTTTGAATGAGCTGTTTATGAACAAGCCTGCCATCTTCAAGTGTTCGTTAAGGAGCACATACCTTAATCACTTGAATAAAAGTGGATTTGTTAGGACTCACTCATTGTCACATTTGTTGGAAAAACTGCATCACCCTCCCAAGTTGCCCATCCTTCACATGTTTTGTAAGCTTCTGATTGGATGCAAATACATTGAATTGCACTATACCCGGTGCCTTCGCAACTATTTCTGCTGCCACCCAGGGTGAGTTTTGTCCGTCCTCAACCCAAAGTGCTTCCCATGTGTTTTTGTGCTTGAAATCTGGATACCTTTCATTTGCTGACAACCAGAAATCCAGATCAAGCTGATCAGCCATGTATTCTCCACATCCCAGGAATAAATGGTATCATAAGAACAGAGAAAGCTGCACTGGCCTCCTCCATCAGCATATTGCATTGACCTACTTTCTGCAGCCTACGACTACCACTCCACCAGTGCAAAGGACCTGAAAAGAAATTCTGCCCAGTTTAGACGAGGGAAGGATAGCAACAACCCACAGAGAGAAAAAAGATTGACACCAACAAGAGGTATGGCTCCATTGACATGTGAACTCAGACAGGTTTGATGTTCACTTACCTTCTCTGATCTATAATCGCAACATTGCGAAGGATCCCTAAAGAACTCCTGCCACAGTTTCTGTATGACCTTCAGGGACTGGAGAAAAACTTCCTGCCAAATGGTGAACTCTGATCACATAGAAGCCAGGATGAGGTATTGCATTTTGCACAGATTGTATGCAGCCTCTCGATTTGACTGGGACGATATCACTATAATCAAATCAGGTGAAGATTTTTCAAGAAACAAAACACACGCATTGTTAAAAGAAGGCAGTACATAGAGAGGAACAACACAGGAAAGCTTACATTTGCAGTGATCTCGGAGTGCCGCCTTTGTTTCTATTCGGGGCAGTCTGGAAAGAGCGGTGTACTGCGAAAGCTGTTGATGTGTAAAGTGAAATTGCGGGTGCATACTGACACGTAGCAACAAGATCCTCCTCGTCCAACTCTCCATGTGGTGGTGGAGCTGCCGCGTTTGTGATCTAGAACAGACTTAGACCTTGCACATGGCAATTGCACTTGCTGCACTGATGATGATGAAGAATTTTTTGCTTTGGCAAAACCCCTTGGCAATTCTGTCGCTGCTCACAATCCAAGAGCATCCCAAGTAGGCCCAAAAGCAATTCCCTCTCGAGCGTCCCAAGTCGACCCAAATGCAATCTCTCACCCACACCACCACTTGCGCACTTGTGGGCGGGACAATTCCAGATTGAACATCGGTCCGCTTGCAATGGCCGTAAAACCCTCCAAAACCCCGGCAGCGTAAAGGGATGGCTCAAGGCAGGAACTCTCAAAAGCAGCAGCGGCAGCAGATGGTTCCTACTGTTTGGTAGGGGGATTTTGTAATGCAAATACCCAATTTATAGGTCACGAGATTGGTATTTATGTTGTCGAATATTTAATTAATTTTCAGAAATTTAATTTGACATTCAATTTTATATTGTCTGATATTGGATTAAAAACTTAACAATTTTTGCACATTTTAACGATGATGAAGATCATCCACTTTCAATCATTTTTCATCAACATGCATTGGAACCCATTCTTTTCGTGCGCACTTCTAAGAACATTTAGACCTATCACATTTTTGTACCATTTTTTTAAATGTTTTTGAAAACTAATTTCTTGGTTTAGGGTTTATGGAGTATAGGATGCAATAATGGACTATCAAGGTTTTCTTTTCACTTTTGTGGTGTAGCCACACTCTCAACCATTCACAAGAGGATCTAGTCAAATTTGACTATAGGACAATAAAGAAAAATTATAATCTTGTTGCTATTTGACAACTTGCAAGAGGATTCACTTTAAATTTGGCAGACCTAGTCCAAAAACCCTAGCCTACTTCTTTGGTTAAAAATTTCAAAAGATTTCAAAAGAAACCTTGTGACGTTTAGAACCTCAAAAACTTTTTTCTAACATGTTGGCAAAACTTCGAAGCAAAAAAAATTGTTGTGCAAGATTGGTGCATTCATCTTCTTGTTGGCGTGAGAGATTCATCCTCAAAGCTGTTGTGACCTCCATTCAACCATGCCACTATTGCATCATCTGCTGCACTCTACTAAAACCAACCAAAAGTATGGGGAGCGTCAGGTGCGACCATTGTTGTACACATGAATGATTGTTGTTAGAATGATATAACCATATAGGAAACACATTTACATGTTTCTTCACAAACATTTTCCAAACCAAAACCTCTTGTTGAAATGAATATGCATGCTACCAGGAATGATTCGAGATAATAGTTGCTCTAGAAATAGTCCAGAAATTAGACCGAAGAGAACATGTCTCTGGGACATGTCTCAAGAACATATCCCCACCCAAGTTTCGAATAGACCTTCAACATGTCAACTAGGGTTTGTAGGACCCTGGCAAACTCCACCAAACAAAGCACCCACCAAGTATGGGATACTTATCAAAAATTTCATAAATAATTTTGTTAATGTCAAACTAGCTCAGGTACTAGGATAGATAGGCTGGTAAGCGAACACTTAAGAACTCAAAGGAGGTTGAATCCTTATACATTGTTCCTCTACTTCTGAGTTTCAAAGACCATTTGTAACCCTCCACCTAGCAGTTCCAACCCTACAAAGATTGCTTAATTCCATAAAAGAATGGGGAAGATATTGGGGGTGTTTGGTGCAAGGAGGTTCAATGACTAATGATGGGTGAAATAAAACAAATTAGGATTTTGAGCTTAAATTTTTGGATTGTCGCATCTTTGCCTCTAGAATACAAAGAGCTTTTGTAAAACCCTAGCTAGTGCACCCATCATGTTTTGAATCACTCGAAACAGAAGAAAAATGAGGAAGATACACGGCTCAAACTAGAGAGGGGTCTAAAGATTTTTTTTTCAAAAAAAATTGAAGCAAACTATTGCTCATCCTCTTCCTGTGTTTTCTGCATTGCTCCTTTACTTCTCACACTCAAGGAACATTTGTAACCCTACAATCTGCAGGTCTAATGACACAAAAATTGCTCAATTTGCTTAAAGAATGAGGAAAACATTGGTCAATATTCAATAATAAGTACATATTCGGTGATGGGCGGTTCTACCTTACACGATTACAATTCTTAATGTGACAATTTTCTTTTAAAAATGATGACCAGGTTAATATATGTATATAGGAATGACAAAAATAAAAAGAGTTATTGAATGCATCACAAGTAAGAGTTGACTTTTTATGCCAATTTTTTTTCTAAATGAGTTATACGTCATGGATGAAATAAATTTATAAGTGAGATTTTTGAAATGAATTTCATCTTTCATGAATTTTCAAGGATGAACTTTTGTTCTATTATGATGGCTTTAAATCCACATCATTCATAAAAATGGATGTAAAGAAAATATGAAATGTGAACTCAGAACCTTTCAATTTGCTCTCAATATGTTAAAATTTAATTTAGAGGGTAGCTTTTTGAAAGGGTCTGATTTTTTTGGGCAGAAGTTTCAGCCTGAAAAAATTTAGACATTGGACAGCCCAGAAATTTTTTTATGTTGTGGGCAGTTCACAAAGCAAATTTGGACTTGACAATTTGGCAATATTGCCTTGGTGGTGTGGAATTGGTAGCTTGGGAATGCTGACTTGGCACCATGGACTTGACAATTGGGCACTGTTGACTCTGTGATTTGGCAAAGTGGACTTGACAGCCAGGAAAAGTCGATTTTACAAAATAGCCAAATAGTAACCTGGACTTCAACATTTGGCAAAGTGGAATTGGGAAGTAGGTAAAGTGAACTTACAAAATAGTTGAGCAAACAATATTCATATTTTATGGATGAGCATCCATGAGATATCATTCATGAATCTTCAATGGATGAATTATCATGGATAAAATTTCATACATATTCAGGATAAAATAAACATTATCCATGAAATTGTATTTGAAGTTTTATTCCATACATAAAAGTTGATCCAAATATCATCCATGATTTTTAATATGGGAACATGGGATTATGTAAGATTGTAATATAATCTAGTCACAAAATTTGTGAACAGTAAAAATCATGTCACCTATTACATGTTACCTTGTCACATGAAGTTTACCTTCACCCCAAAATTGCAAGGACATTAGATATGCAATTGCATTAAACAACCATGGAGCCTTTAAACCAACATAACTAACACAAGAAAATAACTAACATAAAGCAAATAATCTTGTTATAAATTTTGGTAGATGGAATTTTATGAATGAAGATTGGATGAGCCCTCATGAATGAAACAAAATAAAACAAAATTAATAGAAACAAACAAAGTCTTGAGGCATTTGGCAATGTGTGAAAATTGGGTTGTCTTACTTTTTGGGGCAAGATTGGGCCCCAAAACAAATTCAAGCAATATTAGGCAACTTGTAACATTTCAAAGCATTTTGGATAGTTCAATAGGCTTGACAAGTTGGCAATGTAGCATTGGTGACATGGAGTTGGCAACTTGGCAATGTGTGTGGTTGACAATTTGGTGAACCTAACGACTTAAAGCACATTGGACTTGGCAAACTTATGAAATGGATGTCAATTTGGTAATTTGACAAGGTGGACTCACTATTTTTGCATAGATTGTATGCAGCCTCTTGATTTGATTGGGACAATATCAATATAATCAAATCAGGTCAAGATTTTTCAAGAAACAAAACACACGTATTGTTAGAAAAAGCCAATGCATAGAGAGGAACAAGGAGGAAAGCTTCCATTTGCCGTGATTTTTGAGTGCCGCCTTTATTTTTATTCAGTGTAATGTGGACTGAAGAGCGGTGTACCAAGTTTTTGCCCAACAACTACCCAACTAGCATGCAATTATTTATATATTTTTAGATTTAAAAATTAAAATGATTAAAATTTAATGTTTCATGGGGGATAGTTGAATACAATTTAATCAAAATAATTAATTTTTTTCAAATAAAATTGCCAAGCAACAAGAAATATTTGAGAATATTTTATTTTCATAGTGAAATGTTGAAATTAATCAATAGTCGGATATTTGCATTACAGTTACAAAAATATTGAAATTCTTTGTTCTTTATTGAAAATCCAAAATTTGGGAGAATTTATTCTTTTACTATTAATGCGAAAAATAAATTTTAAAAATTTATAAAACTTCACTACCTAAAGTTTTGAAACCACCAGATTGAAAATCAAAACAATTGGTGGAATCATCACTCAAAACAAAATATATGATTTTTTTGGTCCAATCCTTGCTTTGAGGATTGAAAAATTATTGGTTGATTAAGAAATTCATTTGGAGTTAAAAATTCTAAATGCCATTTTAAGAATTTAGTGTAAATGTTTTTTTTTTCAAGTCTTTGATTTTTTTATTGATTTGTTAATAAATGAAGCAATACAACAAAAGAAATGAGAAAAAATAAAGAAAAGTAAGGGCGAGAAGGTACAAAAAGATTTGAAGGCTAGAAGGAGGATTTTGGGTAGGTCAAAGGAATTATACAAGGAGTGGCAAATGAGCTCCGCCAGGGAATGCAAAATATAAATTTTTGGAAACTAACTTCTCGGTTTAGGGTTTATGGACTATAGGATGCAATAATGGACAATCAAGGTTTTCTTTTCACTTTTGTGGCCTAGACACACCAGCAACCATTCACAAGAGGACCTAGTCAAACTTGACTATAGGACAAGTAGGACAATAAAGAAAAATTATAATTTTATTACTATTTGACAACCTGCAAGAGCATGCATTTTAAATTTGGCAAATCTAATCCCAAAACCCTACTTCTTTGACAAGTAATTTCAAAGATTTTAAATGAAACCTTGAAAGGGTCACAGTCCCAAATTGTTTTTTACAATTTGGCAAATTTTGGCACCAAAAACATGTTGTGCAAGATTGGTGCATTTAACTTCATGTTGGTGTGTGAGATCCATCCTCAAAGTTGTTGTGACCTCCACTCGACAATGTCACCATCACATCATTTCTTACCTTTTATTAAAACCAACCAAAAATTTGGGGAGCATCAAGTGTGACCATAGCCTTATGGGGAAACACATGTACATGCTTTGTCACAAAACATTTTCCAAATTGAAACGTGTTGTTGAAATTAATTTGCATGCTACGAGGATTGACGCAAGATAATAAGTTGTCTAGAAACCCCCACCAAGTTTTGAATAAACTTTTGACATGTTTAAAATTTCAATTAAAGTTTCTAGGACTTTTGACATGTTGGATACATTATAGAATCCAACACAATTTAAACCACCAATAATACATGTCCAAGAGAGTAGGTTGGGATTTGCAAAAGGGCAATCTTTCGGTTAGATGTGTAAATGAAAGAACATGTAGTATCTTCAAGAAAAGGATCTAAGAAGCCAACGCCACATAACTTCACACGTAAATCAATGGAAGATCTTATTGCAAAAATCATGGAAGCAAACAAGATTACAAAAATGTTTTAGGTCATGGCAATAATTAATTACAAGATGGGCAATCTAGGATTACAAATCAATACATTAACAAATAGATTACCTAGTGCAAATTGGGAGAACCAAGAATTACAAAAGTCAAGTAAGAAAGGTGTAAAACACAAACAATTTTAAAGCATATGGTTAGCACATGGAAAAAATAAAAATCTAAAATTGAGGTGAAGATTAATGTCAAGAGCATATATATCATTATTGGAAAGAACAAAAAGTTCAAGGAGTTAGATCGATTGTAATTACTTTTCAAATGCAATTAGTTTGTCAATAAATGTACGTAATTCTTTCAATTATAGGCACCCTAACAAATTCAACTCTTCAAGGGTAGTTAATCTATCAATAGTTATAGGTAATTTTTTCAACTATGAACACCCTAACAAATTCAAACATTTAGTAGCAATAATTTGTTAATAGAAGCAGGTAAATCTTTTAATTTTAAGCACCTTGATAAAGCCAACCATTCAAGTGTGATCAATTCATTAACATATGTAAATAAGTCTTTTAGTTTTGAACACATTGTTAAATCCAAATACTGAAGAGCACTCAATTTCTCAAAAGATGTAACTAATACCTTCAATTACGAACACCCTAACAAGTTCAACTCTACAAGGGCAATCAATTTGTCAATAGATGTAGGTAATTCTTTCAACTACGACCATTTTGACAAACCCCAATTTTTCAAGGCCACTCAATTTGTCAATAGATGTAGGCAACTCCATCAATTGTGAACACCTTGACAAATTCAAGTTCTCAAGGCGAGTCAATTTGTTAATAGATGTAGGCAAAAAGGGAAAAAACTAGTCCTTTTCATGGTAGGAAGCTATCTCGCCCACAACCTTTTAGATGTCACTTGTATGCAAATCGTGAGATCTAATAGTAATGGGAGGTCTAGAACAAACATCACACGTCAACTCAATCTTCTTCTCTATAGCAAACGTTAAAACATGTTAAAAAATAATACTAAAACACTACTTGAAAAATTGAATCCAAAAAGACAAGGCAAAATGACCTCCTGATCATTTATCATGGAAAAGACGGGCACATTCCTTTATGAAACAATATATATCATGCCCAAGTGCGCCATGCACCTCCATGGCCATCAAAATAAAGTGGTGTCGTTCATGAAGCCCTTTATATTTGTGGATCTTAAGAATGTTGTTAAATTTGTAATTGCACTTGTTAGTCAACTAGTGACACTCAAAACCACCGTTTCTTGTGTCGCGTTAATAACCACCACATTAACAATGAAGACTTAGTCCTTTTAGGTCATGTAGAAATTGGCTCATAGCGAAGTTCCCGACATAAGGGTGTACCATTCCTCTCTCCATATAACATGTCCACTCTCTTAAATGAAAGCATACATCACATATCGAATGGCATCATGTGTGGATATTCATTAACCTCGAAACGGGCAACGAGCTAAATGCATGCCAGATGCATCCAACCCATGTCCACACTCACATGTGAGAAGACTAAATGTCAAAGGTTGAATCAAACCGAAACGAAAATGTAACGCCAAGGGCGAAACGAACAGATAGATGACCTAACAACCAACCATAGCCTTGCCCCCTTACCTGAACAAGAACGAATGTGGCCTTTAGATGTTGAAGAAATGGAGTCATCTTCCAAGATAGATGTGTTATGGTGGATGTCCATCAAAGATGCCTATAAATTTAAGGCACCAGTAATTACCAGACTTTCAAAAGAAAGGTGCATCTCCCTAGCTACAAAAGGAAGGTTATTTCATGCTGCATGTAAACATGATTTAAGTAGGTGTGGGCCTTCCTCAACTTGATAAACATACTCTTCCAAAACAGGTCTATCAAAAATACAAAACCTAAAGCACAAATACAAAATCACCAAAGCCCAACTCCTTAGAAAAACAAATGGGGCACAATCCTCCATAAAAAGAAGGCCTAAAGATATCAATAATTGAGCCTGACACCTCGTTAAAAGGCCCTAAAAAGATTCCCATGACCATGGACCCATAATGTCCCCACATACTTGCATAACTCTTTTGTTAAAACCAACCAAAAAATACATGAAGGAAGAAGGAGGTATTGTCCTTGTGAAATAATAAGGTCGACATGTTAGATATGAGGACAAAATGCCCAAACCAATCCAGACATCTCCCAAGAAAAGAAGATCATGGATCTGAACCATGTCCTAAAATATAAAATTTCATCCAAAAAATTCGTGGCAAAGTCTTGAAAACCCATTGACACACCCAAAATGCGTAAGCCATATGTGACCAAAGTGCATCCCTACAGAATCTTTATACCTAGAGAAAACCGTAATGGACTCCAAAGCTTACACTTTGACACCTTGATTTGAAGCCCCACTAGGTTTAACTGGGTCAAAATGTGGTCAAAGGCATAAGTAATCTCATTCATAGGCCCCACGATGTGGGTATCATTCGCTAAGGATGGAAAGACAAAACTAAGGGCCCATTTGATGGTTTTTAGGAAAGTTCAATAGTGAACCAAAACAAATAAAGGACCTCCTAAAGGGTCACCCTACCTTGTGCTTGAAAATGACTCAATAATGGTGACCCCCCTCCACATGCCACCCATGTTAGAAATGAAGAAAAAAATATGATCACCATAAAACAACTTGGTAAAAGGGACAATGTTTACCAAAAGCTCCCTGACATCACGCAACTTTGTTAAAATAATAGTTCAAGAAACATTATTAAAAAGCATGTTTGACGTTAATTTGCATCATGACCCAATCAAGGTGTAGGTTGAGGAGGGCTCAAATGCCAAAAGGGATGGCCTCACACCTATTCGTTGGTTATTAGGAGCATCTAGGAAACGTCCGGGCTATTCAATGCAGGAATCTCCAAAATCACCTACTCAATTGACAAGCATAGCTTTTATAGTTGTTTTATTGGCTTGAAGTCGTGTAAACCAAAAATGAATTAACAAATATGGAGTAAGACCTACTTAATATTCCAAACTAATGGAAGGATAGGTGCTCCTAAAACGGCCCCCGAAACTATAGGACAACCAAGCAATTAATAAGTCGAAAAAACACCTTGCCTACAACAATAGGATGAAAACCACGAATGTCCTTTGCCATTACCAACAATATGTTAACCTTTAACACTAAAGCCACCAACCTAGGGATATCCCCATGAACAACAACAATAGCAATTTGGAATAATTTCGAAAACCCTAAGGATGGCTCCTCTAGTATGAAACATCTCAAGCAATGTTCATATACCATCCCAAAAAGTTCATCCAAAGACAAATGGAGACAATGGCTAAAGCTTGGGCAAACATAATCTTATCCCAAAAAAATGTGTGTTTTAATAGTAAAAAATAAATGGAAGAACAAGGTCAAAAGGAGTGGAGTGCAGTTGGCACAAGGCAACAATGGTGTTTTCCAAAGGCATAATTGGTGTCATGGGCTAGAAAGCTCTATCAACACAACTATACTCATTGGCTCTCCTTAAAATTAAACATCGATGAAATTGAGCATTCAAATAATATTCCCGTGAATGGTGAGAATGGGGCATAGATGACGCATGTGAAAATTCCTCTTGAAGAAAAGACCACTCACCCACCATAAACTTCCTGAAACGAACAAAAACCTCTCGTTGACCTCAATGCCCTCCTTAAGTATAACATAGACACCAATGGGGTAATAAGAGGAAAAATAACCATGTTAACTTGTCCATCAGGTCTTGAGCAATGTGGTTGAGGGGTAAGTGAAAAGCATGCATGACCTTGTCTTAGATGGTTTGAAAGATCTTATGAAACAAACAAAAGCACACGAAATGAAACTTAAACAACCCCAAAATGGAACTAGATTGAATCTAAAACCAACCCCAAGAAACAAAAGTAATATAACTAGGGAGAAACACATGAAAGGAGGAAACTCGCAAAGATAAAACAACTTGGCTAGCCTGGGAAAAAAGGCTAGCAAGACGATGAACACTCTTGACATGCCTCAAAAGGTCACCTAAAGTGTAAAGGCTAGAATAATAAGGACAACATGTGTCCCAAACTGATGGGGGAGGCAAAGAGGATGCCATTCAAACAAAAAAAAAATTACACCCAAAACCAGTAGGAAACAAAAGGGGGATGAAGATTTTCCTACCATTATAAGAGCTTGCCAACAATGGCAAGCCCGGTCATTGCAAGAACACAATAGCTCTAATCTCTGATAAATTGCATGTTATTATCATCTATAGATTCAAATCCTTGATTTTTGTGAAGAACCACTAAGAGCAAGTTTTGCTAGACTCATTTGTCCCTCGTGCAACTCATAGACATGGCACTTCTCAGCCATGGGGCTATTGGGTTCTTTCTCTTCTCTTGTTCTCACGCATCACCATCACCGAATCTCATTGTTACTATTATTCCAACTCTTAACCATGGTATGATTTTCTTTCCATCTTGAGACATGTGACAAAAAATCTTCATTTCACCAGTTGTGATTGAACAAATTGGTTCTTTCAACAACTCTTCAAAGGGAAAGAAAAGCCACAAGGAACCTCAACCAAGTTACTACATTATTACAATTCTTAATGTGAAAATTTCAACAAACAACAATGATAGCCAAGTTGAATATGTACATAGGATTAACAATAATAATAAAAACTATCAATTGCATCAATAGAAAAAGTTCACATTTTTTATGCAAAAATAAATAAAAATTGAATGAATTTTATTTCATGGATGAAATCAAATCATAAGTGATATTTTAATAATGATTCATCTTTCATGAATTTTCATGGATGGACTTTCATTCTATTACAATGACTTCAAATCCACATCATTCATAAAAATGGATGTAAGGAAAATATGAACTCTGAACTCAAAACCTTTCAATTGGCTATCAATATGTTGAAATTTAATTTACAAGGTAGTTTGAATTTCGAAAGGACTCCTTTCAAACTTCAACAAACCATCAAGTCAAAAAACAATAATGGAAAGAAAAGTCTTGGGGAGCAGGGGGGAGGGGGAGGCATTAAAGCAATTTGACTTTTTGGGAAGAAATTCTAGCATACTTGAGGTAGAGGACAACTTATAAATCTTTTATGCGGTGGTTCATTTGGGCATTTCACAAAGTGAATTTGAATTTCAAAATTTCGCAATGTTGTTTTGTTGATGTGGAATTGGGAATTTGGTAAAGTGAATTTAACATAATAGTTGAACAAACAATATTCATATTCTATGGATGAACATTCATGAGTTATCATTCATGAATCTTCAATGGATGAACTTTCATGAATAAAATTTCCTAAATATTCTGGATGAAATAAACATCATCCATGAAATTTTATCTGAAATTTTATTCCATACATGAAAGTTCATCCAAATTTCATCTATGACTTGTAATACAAGAACATCTTAGTATTTGTAGGATTGTAATCCAATCTAGTTGGAAAATTTGTGGATAACAAACCTCACATCACTTATTACATGTTACCTTGTCACATGAAGTTTACCCCCACCCCAAACTTGCAATGACATGAGATACACAATTGCATTATATAGCCATGGAGCCTTTAAATCATGATGATGATGAAACCATGCCAAATTTTATAAAAAAAACTCACCCAAAAAAAAAAACAAAACAAAACAAATTAAGAACAATGAGCAAAGTGGAGGTAGGCAAAAGAACCCCAAAAAAGTGAACCACATGGAGGTAAGGGAACCATAAATATTAAAACCTCCGCCAATCACATGAAACACATCAACTAAAGACACGTGAGTTAAACCCAATAAAACTCCAAGCCTAGAAGAACCCTTCCTTACAATAATAACACACCTCAAGATGGAGGTGGCATATGCTTTGTGTAACATCACTGACACACACACTCTTTAAAAGGAACACAAAACTAATCAAGAAGGGTCTCTGATACCTTTTGTTTCCCACACCATGTTAGCACATTGATGAAAAAAAGTTGTCAGATTATTAATGAAATCAACGCAAGAACTAATTAACATAAAGCTAATAACCTTGTCATGAATTTTGATACATGGAATTTCATGAATGAAGTTTGGATGAACTCTCATGAATGAAACAAAATTAAACAAAGTTAATATAACTAAAAAAATGTTTTGAACCTTTTTAAATATTTTAACAATCTGTGAAGATTGGGTCTTCTTACTTTTTGGGTGGAAATTTGATGAATATATATGGCAATATTATGCAACTTATAACATTTTAAACTTTGGGTTATTTGAAAAGCATTTTGGGCAATCCAATAGACTTGGCAAATTGGCAATTCAACATTAATGACATGGAGTTGGCAACTTGGCAATGTGCAGTTGACAATTTGGTGAACCTAATGGTTGATGACTTAAAAAAAAATGGACTTGGCAAACTAAAGAAATGGATGTCAATTTCATAATTTTGCAAAGTGGCATTGTTGAAAAAGCAAAGTCAACTTGGCAATTTAGCTAAGAAAATAATATTCCATAAAGGTGTTAAATGGGGGGGGAAACCGTAAGCTATAGACATGGGTTATTTTTGTAGGGTATAATTCCAAGGAAGAGATATTCCCAAGATAAAGGGTCTAGGATGAGGTTGTAATTGATGCCAACCTTACATTTTGGGAATGTTCCCCCACTCAAGGGCTTTACTTATCATGAAGCACGAGGCAAAAGTTATCATGAACCTAAACATATGTAAATTATGAGGAGTAAGAAGGGAAGTTTATAATATTCCTTGAGAGTACGAGGGATCTTACACCTTATGTAGGTGTACTTGATCCTTTCAATGTAAGATTTTGCCGACTTTCAAGAGTATGCATAATATCCCTTTTATTTTGCTTACTACTCTAGTCAATGTGATTTTACAATCACATATATAAGGTCACAATGCTTACTAATTAACAATAATAACAAAAGAGGACTAGATATGTGTCAACTTCAAATGGACAACAATATCATTGTTAGTAGTTTTTTCTTTAAAATTGTAAGACATCTATATATCCTCCTATCGTGTTATGTCGTTATGTCTCACCTACTTATCACTAAAGTGGCCTTCTTCATTAAGATTTGTTTCATATCTGAATCATTGTCACTATATTGACAAATAATTTTAATGACAATGATAATCATAACTAATTTAGGTCAAACAAGTAAAAGGTCCATTAGTGATCGTCACCTTAGTAGTTCCAACGTGCTCACCAACTTGACAATTCCACATGTTCAACCAATTTTTAAATAAAAAGGCACTTTAGTAAGGATGGTTAGGCAAAGGACAAGGGTGCCTCCTTTTCTATTTTCCTTTAAGTATACTTTGGATGTTTTTCTTATGTGTTGGATTCTGAAGATCAACAACCATGGACAAGGAATTTCAATTTCAATTCAATTCAAATTTGATTTGAATTCAATTAAATTGCTTGTTCAAAGTGGAATTCAATTGAATATTTTAATCTCAATACAATTGAAATCAATGAAAATTCAATTGGAAGTTGATTGAATTAGAATTGAAATTCAATCATTGGAATTGCATTCAATTAAAGTTAAATTTCAATTTATTGGATTCAAATCTAATGAATTGATTATATTCGATCTAATTCAATTGTTTTGAATTCAATCCAATTCCAAATGAAATTTGATTGAATTTTAATTGAAATCCAATTGGTTGGAAGTCAATTGATTTGAATTCAATTTCGAATCCAATTTAAATTGGAATTACATTGAATTTGCATTTAATTGGTTAGATTTGTATTCAATTGAACGCAACTAATTAATTCATTAATGATGGACCATCAAATGAGGAGGGTGAGGAAGCAATACAACAATATTGATAATCTAAAATCTAAACATTAGTAAATCATCAAAGAGGAAAAAAACATGAATTGTGAAGGGAAAGAAGAAATATAGTAACGAAATTACATTACAAAGAAGATGAGGTATTGCAATGCCATAAAAGGTCTTGTATAAAATAAAGTTATTCAAAGATCAATCAGGGTATCAAATTTTCACGTTCTACTACAAAAGATAAAAGTTTGGGAAAATATTGGAATAATTCACTTTTAATAGTTGGAATGGTTGCAAGAGGTAACTTTCTATTCTTGAACACTTAATATGGATGTTACATGTTAAATGATGAGTTTCCAATATGGTTTGAGGATTTGCACATAGGCTTCAAAATAACTGTCATTTAATGAATGAACTATATTTTTGGTGCCATTGAATGGTGAAAATCACTTTCAATTGTTATGATAATGGTGCATGTTACTTTTGATTACCATTGAACAATGATGATGATTTCAATCCACATCAAACAACAGCAATCATGTTTGGTCACCATTAGGCAATGGCCTTCATATTACCATAATCATTTTTTATATGAACGTTTTAGTCATTGTTTCAAATACTTATTTACTTGCATTTTGAAAATAAAAAAGAACAAGGTTGTGTGAAAAAAAATTACAATATAGGTAACCTTTGCCTCATGTTTAAAAGACCAACTAAGTGGTGATGTTAACATGACAACCCATATGAACTTTGAAGAATGAAATAATTTTTTAGACAATATCTCATATTCAAATTTATTTCATCTTGAATTTGATCCATTAAAGTGTTATAATTGATCTAGTACAAATTCACAAATCATAGTTCACAAATTTTCGTTCATGAAATTTGGATGAATATTAATGGATGATATCAAATTGTGAATGAGTTATTTTTCATCGATGACATAAAACTTTTAATGACATTTTATGGATTTGAACTTTATTTTATCAAGTGAATTTCATCATCCATGGAATTTGGATGAATTTTAATGGATGAATCAAATTGTGAATGAATTATATTTCATCAATGACATAAAAATTTTAATGACATTTCATAGATCTTAACTTTATTTCATCAAGTGAATTTCATCATCCATGGAAATTGGATGAATCATAAAGGATGAAATCAAATTGTGAATGAATTATATTCTATCGATGACATAAAACTTGTAATGACATTTCATGGATTTAAACTTTATTTCATTAAGTGAATATCATCATCCATGGAAATTTTTCATCCATGTTCAAATTTCATCCACAAAAACTTGAACGGAAAGTTCATGTAATATTCATCCATTGAAAATTCACAAATGATAGTCAATGGATTTATGAACAATTTTGGATTGCATGGGTGAATTGCAGTGGGATAATAGATGACCAAGGTGAAATCAAATGTTGATTCAATTGTTGAAATTCATCACAATTGAATCATAAATGGGCATTTAGTGGATGTTGTGTTAATTATAGAGTGAACCAACACCTAATGGGTTCAAAGTGAGCCCATGTGGTTTATGGTTCAAAGTGAGCAACTACCACCCCAAAAACTCAACAACCCAACTTTTTCCCTTTGTTGGTGGAGTTTTTAAGTGTTTTGTAAAGGAAGAAAAAAATTCATTGGAATCGAAAAGGACTTAGACAAAAAGGCTTGATGGAGGACAGAATTTTGGAGTTTTAAAATTAGATTGAGTCACATGTTTAAATACTTAAACAATTCCATTTTGACTCTTGAACAAGTTGAATTTCTTGTCAATTTAAAATTGAATTGGTGGGGGATCACGACTACACCACAATGGAAAATTTCTAGAAAATATTCATGTCCATTTTGCCCAACTTATAAAAATGCCTGGCATAGAAATCAATTTGATTAAAATATGATTGGAATCGTGTCCAATGTTCTATTCAAGTTAGTAATTGACTATAGGTGAATGCTAATTAATTAATCATGTATACCCCCTATAATCATAACAAGATGATCTTCACTATTAAAGAAGGCCAATATGCAACACACATAAATATGGATCTACATTTTTCTCTATCATGCAACACATCAATTTCCAAATTTCCTACGTAGGAAATAATGGAACCCCTTTCCAAGTCCCAAAAAGGATAACGTCAAACTTAAGAAACAATTGTTTATCTAAAGTTAGCTGAACATCAACATCGTGAATAGCCCAAGGTTAGCAGATTGGTCTAGTTGAATTTTATTTTTTAAATGTATAACATCATAATCCATGTTTTTCATGTATTTGGAATATTAAATTGTTGATAATTGTGGCACCTTAAACAAGTTTCAACTTAATAGTCGTTGCTCAAGGCCATAAAAGAAATCTAATTTTTGCATGTCCTCTTTAAACTTAAATCATATGCAACACCAATAAATAGTCTATTGAATTTTTATTTAAAAACAAGGAAGATATTTTTGTTGGGTGGGAGATTCCATTGGTGGATGAAAAAATTAATAATTTTCGGGTCAAAATCCTTTAAGGTGTGCTACCCAAAGATGAAAAGGACCTATTTCTTAATATAGTCCTTTTTTACCATATATTTTGATCCCCATAAAAAACAATGAATCAAAAAGTGTCAAATATTTCATAACTACCGTATTTTAGACCACTACAATTTTAGATTCCATCATAATCTTCCATAAATGTGTCATTACATGGTAAAAATGACTAGGTAAAAAAGATTGAACATGGTGACATTGTGATAAGATTTTGGTAATTAAAAAAAAATTGGACCATATTGACCCTTACTAGTGATACACACAAGGGAAGATATTTGCTAGTTGGGGCTTAACTTTATTTATGTTTCCATTTTCAAATCCATGTAATTTATTTAGGTTATAGCATGTGGGGTAAAAATAATGTTAATTCCCATGTTTGATCCATAATGAAAAAAAAAAATGCAATTAGTTCAAGTTGGAATTTAAATGGTGACTATATGAACCATGGGTGAATAAAAAAAAATCATAAAACACACCACAACTTAGACTTGGAAAAAAATCGTCAATTTTTTTCTTATAGTATATACTATGGGATTAGGGGGTGCATCAAAATGGTAAGAATATCTAAGAATCCTAAACTCCCAAAAGGCGGACTAGAAAATTCTTGATTTTGGCAAGTTATGAATTTCGCAACTTTATGGGTTCATGATCCTTACATACAAGCTTTAATTGAAAATCTCTCAAAAGAAAGATGTACCTTTGAAGAGACTTTCCAATTTCATATCACATGTTCAATTAAAAGGTGATTAATTTTATTTTATTTTTACCTTTAGTGGTTGGGAGTTAAATTGCCAAATTAACTCGTGACTATTTTTTTGGCCATAATTTTTACTTCATAACTCCAAATGAAAAATGTGAACCCACTTTTGATAAAAAAATTTCACAACATTTCCGATGGCATATTGAGGGTCTAATTTGGACATCATATGCCATTTGAACTTTTTGTTTTAAAAATTTAGGACTCTTATAGAACTACAACTCCTAAAGTGTTTTCACTTGGGAGTATTGATGATGATGAGCTTAAAGCTTATTGATGTTGTGCCCACAACAAAAAAACAACCAAAAATGAAAAAATAACAATGTCAAGCTTAAAACTTGCCATCACATTTTGTAGCACATTATAAACAAAATATGATATAATGATTGGTTTAAAGCCAATTACAACCATGCTTGTAAGCAAAAAAAACGATAACAAGCTTGAAACTCATTGTCACCCTTGTAGCAACCAAATAAAAAACCTTGATGATGTTGAATTCAAAAGGTGTTGTCATGGCACTGGTAGCAAATAAACAAAAAAGAATTACAACAATAATGACCTTGGAGCTCATTGTCACCATTGTAAAACAACAAAGACTAAACAAAAACTAGATATAATGTTGACTAGCTTAAAGCATTACATTGCCCTTGTCTCACAAAAAAACATAAAACAAAAACAAAAAACATGACAAGAAGTTTGAAACTTGATGCCACTCATGCAACATTAAAAATAAAATAAAATGAAGATGACAAGTTTTGAGGAGTTGCCACCACACTTGTGACAAAGAAAATAAACACAAAACAATGACCTTTCAAATTAAAAAACACAAAAAGGTCACCACAAGCTTACCTTTAATGGAACCTACAATGGAGGGGTGCCTATTAGGTAGCTTTAAATGTTTCTTGAAATGAGGACAAGCCATAAAAGAAGTTCTAGGTTGTTGTAAAGTTTTGCACAAAGGCTTGAAATAAACACAAAAAAAGAAGTGATGATGAGCTTCAAGCTAGACATACTTGAAAATGCAATGAAGGTGCATGTGTCCCTTTGGAAGTGAAGTTAGGTGATGGAGGAGGTAGAATGTAGCTTGGAAATGCATATAGACAAACTTAGAAAAATGTAATATGTATATGAATGAAGGTATTGCAAGGTAGGATGGTAATTATAAGCAAGTAAATAAATTAGTCATAATTAGGTAGTCATGGGCAACAATCTTTTCCTCCAAGATTACTCAAAAGCTTTAAACTTGACTAGCCATTCATTTGTTAACTAAATTGGGGTTTATCCAACAAAACCCAAAACAAACTAAAAATTGGATAGTGCAATTGGTCATGGGTCTTTTGGGCCTTAAACATCTCTTGCAATAGAATAATTACAATAGATAGCCCAAAATTACCTTTGAAAAGGAAGTACAAGAATATCAAAGAAAGTTAACATCCAACTTTCTATTTCAATGTGCACTAATAAAGTTGCATCCCTAGTTCATTAGGAGCTTCATTAATCATTTAGATGATATCATCAATAATTCACTAGATTAAAAATCTAGTGAATTCACCACATTTCTTGGTGATTGGCAATGGGTTGGCATGAACAAGTGAATTCACTTAGAATTAATCAAATTAGAAATTGCCACATGACATTTATTATTTAAATTTTTTGAATCATTTATTTAATTATTTAATATTAATTAGAATTTTTATTTTCTATGTTTTTCAAATGGTTTTATCTACATACAATCAACATACACCATTGACCACATGAAGTTTAACAAAGTTTGAACCTTGGATTAAAAGGTGATAACCTATTGCCTTTGCCATCTAATCACCTCATTTGACATGATACAAGTGGGGTGATGATTAAATTTATATTATTATGTTGTTTATTGCAATTTTTTTAAAAATCAACTTCAATTATTATTATTATTCTCATTCTATGTCCAAATGAAAGAAAAAACTTAAAATTAAAAAAAAATCCCAATATTTACATATCACCCATATTTAAAGGAAAAATAACTATTTAATTTGATTGAAAATGCATTTGCATCATGCAATTTCATACATTTCAACAATGATGTCTTGAATATTGTTTCTTTTTTTAAACATTATTATCTTTGTCACACTTTGTCCAAATGAAAAACATTAAAAATTCCAAGATGTACACATCTTTCATTTTTTTTTTAAAAATTGACTACTTAATATGACTATATACAATTGAAACTTGCAATTTCTAACATTTCAACAATGGTGTCTTCAAGATTTATTTTCTTTAATCATTATTATCTTTCTCAAACTTTCTCCAAATGAAAAAAATCAATTTCATTCTATACATATTTCAAGATTTTCACACATATAATTTTTTAAAGAAAAGAAAAATCAAGTAATTTGACTGAAAATGCATTTAAATTTTTTTAAATCCATTTCAACAATATGTTTTGAAGGAAAAAACATATTTCAAATAACATAATGTGTGAATAAGCCTATCAAAAAACAACGTTGTTTTTTTGTTTCAAAAAATAGTTGATTGTTGATGATCATATATATAATATAAATATTATATCCCTCCACATTTTAAACATATATTTAATCAATGTAAATTGTATACTTATTTTATTATGTTAATATAGTTTTTAAATAATTACCCTAATGTGTAATATTTAAGTTATTAAAACACATAATATTATGTGATTTGATAATGATATATAATACTATAAACATCATGTAAATTAGTTTATACACATATTTGTTTTTCAATATCATAATTTTAGTAAATTCTACTATGAACAATAAATTTTCATCTTTTTAAGGGTTGTTTTTAATATTATAAACTAAAATTTAATAAAAAAAATATAACTTTTAAAAACTAATTGTATGACCAAATTTTTTTATAAGTATATATATATATATAATGAAAATTTTATGTAATATAAAAATTAAATTAAAATATTTATTAAAATATATGTTGACACTAATTTGAATAAAAGAAAAATGAATTTTAGAATAAATTTTATTTTGAAATAGGGGTAAATGATTATATCATCTAATTTTAACTATATATGGAAACCTTTTAATTATGAATTTATGCACATATAATTTTTTTGGTGTTGTAAATTGTATAATTTTTTATTTTGAATAAAATTTCATCTATTTTTGGATAGGTTTTTTCATTCATGAAAAGCAATTTGATACAAACTATATTTAAAGTTGTCTGGATACCAAACCCATAATAAACTAATAAATACACATGTTTAATAAATACTTACATTGAATAACTATATATCTTATTTTACTAATTTGTAAATAATGTGAATGACAAAAAAATGAATCTTAATGAATTAAGCATGAATGATTTCACCAATGGTGAAATTGCATGTTGCTAAAACAATAGTTAGTGAACCCATTTCACTTTTAAAACATTGTAGGGAAATGGGTTAGTGAATTAAACCCATGTTTCTTGGTAGTGGTGGGACACTTCATATGTGTAAGACCAACACAAGGGATTTCAAAAAAAGACTTTGCAACCCAAATAACAATCGTATTTTTTTTATAAAAAGGGGGTGGTCAAGAATATAAAAAACCTAAGTTACAAAAAAAGTATACAAAAACAAGGGTGTACACGGAGATACAAGCAGTTTTCATTCTCATGTGATAACTTGCATTTGTCACCTTTCAACAATAATTTGTACAAACCATCGATAAGAGAATCTTAAACATGCACAAGAAGTGGACGAAGATTTATTTTTTCCTAGTACAAAGATAATACACTTTTCATTGAATAATGTTCTTTTCTTTTTCTTTTTAGTGTAAAAAATCCCTTCAAATCTTTGATACGTTTCCTTTCTCAATGAATTATTATCTTTTTTCTATTAATGTAGTAAAAGTGTCTTGCTTTTCCTTTCTTTTTTCACATTGAACAAGATACTAACAAGTTCAAATGTCCAATCTTAATTTTATTGACCACACCTAATATTGGGTAATTGGGTAAGCATAAGGTTTAAATTTACATAGCTATAGATTTTTAAGGGAGAAAAAAAAAGTCCTTGTAAAATTGGAATTGAAAACATAAACACATGAAATTTCAAACATCACATGAATAAAATCAACATAATATAATAGAATCAATTTCAATAATATTAAAAATGTATTATCAAGTGAGGCATTCTTATAATGACATATTCCAAGATCATTTGGTAAGAGTATTTCCCAAGGTAATTACCATAATGTATAATAATATATCGCAAAAAAATTCAATTGTTGGTCATTATAATTTGCACAAATTCATCATAACCATAGGCATTACAAGATGTGGAAATACATATATGTTATATAATGATTTTGGCATTTACCCTTTGTTAATTACCCTCTTCCAAAATAATTACCCTCCATTCAGGAAGGATAAATTAAACAACTATATGTAGCCAAGTAAAATATAGACATGAAAACAAATTACCAATTTTAGATATGAAATTAAAAGGGAATAAAAAATTTACCATTTGGGTAAGGTATATCAAAACATATTTGACTTTTTATTACCCATGGGCATATCAATGTAATTATAAGTTTTACCCATCAAACCATAAAATAAACCATGTTTAGTATTGGTTGGTTGACGATTCCCACTTTTTGGGTCATGCATTTAACAAAACATAAAATAATGATAGTTAAATCAACATTAATGTCTTGACCTTGCAAGTTAATTATATGAATAAACTCTTTTGTTTTGGTTGAAAATGTTTTCATCCTTCTTGAAATTTCCACCAATAAACACATCAAGCCCAACAAGGTGAAATGTCATTATGTCATGTGGTAATGGGTTTTACAAAGGTTTATTTTAAAATGTAATTGGCATTCCCCACCATTGATGCCCATCACAAATGGATCTAGCATAACAAAAAGCATAACTAGTAGATGTCCCATGGTCCATCTAGGAAAAAGCCTTGAAAGCTATTTGAATATGGCATTAAAATTTCTTCCATGCAAATATTTTACTAAATCATTGATTTTATTTTGTTTTTGTTGAATACTTGCTTTGTTGTATTGATCTATTATAAGTGCTTTATCTTCCTTTCTTTTATAAATTGAACAAAAGTCCCACAAAGTTTCAATTGTTGTACTTTACTTGAACAAACCATGCCTAATATTGTTTCATTACCACCCAACATTGATCTTGCCATAATCTAGAGGATTCTCTTTGATGTTGGTTGTTTTACAATCTTGTCATGTACAAATGCCTTCAAGTTTCCATTGACAATTATTCATGTTTAGTTCAACTTACTTTTATGATTCCAAAGTTGTTCAAACCTTATATCCAATTTCCCATAAATTAAAAGTAGTAACCTATGTTTTCATATTTTTACTTCAACATATTTTGAATCTATTGTCTTGTGTCCATAACAAAAATTATTTCACTTTTAAATTAAATTTTGGACAAACTATTTTCTTGGTCTATTTTACCTTGTTGGCACCTAAAAAGCTTTATAGCCTTGCTAAGTGTTTTTAAGAAAAAAATTACATCGTGTTTTATTTTTGTTGTTTTGTCTTGCATTTGTTCCTTGCCTTGCTTTTGTTGTTGTTTCCTCCTCATTTTACATGGTTGTTGCTTACCCTTCATCTTCCGTTTTTACTGCTTGATCCTTGCCTTATGTCATTCCTCGCCTTGTGTTGCTAATGTTTGTTTTGTCATCTTGCGTTGCAGTTATTTATTCCTCACCTTGCGTTGCTACTGCTTGTTCCTTGCCTTACATCATTGCTTCCTAATGTTGCTACTGTTCATTATTTGCCTTACATTGTTGTTATTCACTATTCACCTTGCATTATTGTTATTGGTTCCACACCTAATACTCATCTCACCCTCCCTTGTGTTGTTATTGTTCGCTCTTTGCCTTATATTTCTACTATTCATTCTTGCATTACATTGTTACTACTCGTTCCTTGACTTGCATTGATGTTGTTCATTCCTCACCTTGCATCACTATTGCTACTCGTTCTTATTTTGTATTGTTGTTCATTATTTGCTTTGCATCATTAATGTTCACTCCTTGCTTTGCATTATTGTTAACAATTAATTGCTTATTGAAGTGATGTACTTCCCCCCCCCTCCCACCATGTGCAGGTTTTGGAATTTGGAACGTGAAATGTCATTTTGGGAAAGTACAATAGTTTTTTTTTTAAAAATTATTCAAAATTTTTGTTTTTTGTTTTTTTAATAATGTTATTGGATTTTTTTTTGTTTATTATTTTCGGTTTTAAATTTTCATTTTCGACTTTTCAATTTTTAATTGCATGGTTGTTCTTTTCTTAAATTCAACTACATTCTAATTTGCATTTAAACCTTACATTGCACTTCATTTTTGTAAAATCTCTTTGTAAATGCATTTGTAAATTTTCTTTCTAGTAACTTAGAGGTTTACATATTATTGGTTAGTGATTTCCGCCATTTATTTGGTAGAATTTAATTTTACAATTAATGAAAAAAAATCATTTCAAAATGAAAACATAATGAATAACAATGATGAAATTTATTTAAACTATGTTATAATGGAAAAGGAGAAAATGGAAAAAAAGGCTGAAATTCAACCAAGTCTACAAACATAAAAAAATATTAATGCATATGAAGGGGAAGAAAAATGAACAATAAATTGAAAAAAATGCATTTTCAAAGAAAAAAATGGATACATGATTGTAGAAATGCATTATGTTGGTCATTCTATTGTGTAAATGACAATAAGCCAATGCATCTTAAATGTTTTCAATTGATGAGATGCATTTTTTATTATGGAACTCCAATTTTAATAACAAATGCAAAAATACAAGCAAAGAAAGGTTTGATATTATATAACAATCTAAATGGAATTGTTGTATTTAAAAAATATGTTTATGTAAACCATTGTATGATTGCAAAAATATTTAAAGAAGTAAACAATTTATTAAAAAAAATTTAGGAGAGGCAAACTGCAAAAAAAAGACCTCATGTAAATGGAACCACTATATCTAATTTTCTGCCAATAGAGATTATTCTTTAAAAAATGATATGTAGCAAAAGTAATTTTTGGGAGATTTAATTCATTTAATTATTAAAAACCATTTGCCAATCCATTTTGTTGAAAGCCAATGGTTAAAAAAATTTAGTTTACATTTATGTCCAAGGGTTGTTTTGCTTTTAGGAAACAATTTTCAAAAGAAATTTTGGTGGAAAAAATTAAACAATTATATGTCCTACTTGCTTTGGCAAATTGTTAATATGCAACAAGTTTTGATTTATGGATGTCAAAGGGGCTTATGACATTTATGCCCTTGTTATTGATTTCTTGGGGGTTGATTAGCAGTCAAAACATATTGCAATTGGGCCTTTTAAAACATCTAATATCTCTAGGCATGCATTAGCTAAAGACTTAATTGAGTTGTTATGCAAGTATGATTTGAAAAAATAAATCATCATATGTGTATGACCTAATTTAAATATTATGACTTTGACCTTAAAGTTTGTTGTAAATTGTGATGTCTTAGGTTTGATAAAAAGTTTTCAAGGTAGTTATTTTGGCCATGCATTCTCTAAGGCTTGTTAATATGCTTCAATTGATGAAAAAGTTTATAAGGGTTTGAAATATGTATATATCAAAACTACCCAATTTGACCTATAGAAATCCATAACTTGGCCAAAAAAGTTAAGGAAAGATAGACAAGAATGGAACAAAGTTTGTAGAGATTTGAATCTTCCTCAAAGTAAATTGAACACTCCAGTTAAAAGAAGGTTATCATCAAAACTTTAATATTTCCTATTTTATTATTACTTTTGTTTAAACTTGTTACAATGTATATGATGACCATTTGTTGTTTTTTTTGTAGGTTTGCCAACACAATCATTCTTTTTCAAAAAGATTTGTAGATGATATAATGTTGAAAACCTTTTAAGGTGTACCACATGGGACGAAAAGGGCCTAGTCCTTATTATAATTCTTTTTTTTACCCTATATTTGGATACCCATAAAAATAATGAATCAAAAGTTGTTAAATTATTTAGAAATAATATATTTTAGACTAGTATAATTATAAATTCCATCATAATCATCCATAAATGTGTCTTTACATGGTAAAAAATGACTAGGTTAAAAAATTAAAAAAATGATGTTGTGACAAGATTTTGGTATACCTCAAAAATTTTGCACCCAATTCAAGAATATTACAATGCTTTGTTATAATAGGTAAAGTTCAATGAAGATGACAACCATAGTTCCACCCCTTTTGACATGGCGTATTTGTCAAATTGTTGTTAACTTTTTTTCCCTATGTTATGTTTGCTTGTGCTCTAAACCAATCTAACGGACATTGGTTGTTAAGTGATGCCTTTCATTCAACCATTTCCATGAGCTTGAAATTGAAAGAACCAAAAAATGCACCATCTTTTTAGACATTAATGGAAAAGGATTATAGTGTGCCACTTAAGTTAATTTGTTTGGCTTCCAACATTAAAAAAAAGGTTTGTGGAGTTTTAAATAATTTTATTTCCTTCTTGAAGAAATTTGATGAAAGAAAAACACATAATATGTTAGCTCTAATGTTGGACATGAGATTTAAAAATCTTTGTTTAATGTCTTCTTTCATTGGTCATGATCAAGGAATAGTGATTGTTGAGCAATATGATATAATGTCATTATAACCTATGTTCGTGAAATGTTATTATCACTTGCATCCATCCAAAGAATCTGATAATGGTTTTGTTAACAAAAAAATGGATGATGATAACAATTTGGATATTTTTAAATGACAATAAGGAGTATTAAGCCAACAAAAATCTTGTCAAGAGAGAACTATTGGTTTTTTTGCATTATTAAATGGATGTGAAGGAGATCAGGTGTCCCCTTCAATTGTGGGAGAAACATGAAGCCATGTTTCCCACAATTGGGTTTATTATTCATCAGATTTTAGGGATTGTTGGTTCCCAAATAGAGTTTAAAAGGATCTTTTCCTTGGTGGGAAATCATCATTAATTTAAGAAGATGTCATTTATAATCAATTGAATGATGAAAGCAATAGAGAAAAAATAAAATGTTTAGAGTTGAATGACAAAGGCAATGCATAAAATAAGGTTAGGAGGGAAAGAAAGAAGGTCCTACTTGTGCATTTTGATTTTGTAATTCCAAACTTTCTTTCTTTCTCTTTGTGCAAGTTGCATTTGTTGCTCAACACTAGACCCTTTATCTCCATCTCCCTTGCGAAGTTCAACTCCAGACCCTTTCTTTCTTTTTTATTTGTAAATCATTTTCATCATTAAACTCCAAACCCTCTTTCTTTTTTTCTCTCTCTACATATTGTTCATCTTCATTACCTAGTTCCAAATCTTTTCTCTTTATAAGTCAGCTTTGTCATTCAATTCCAAACCCTTTCTATCTTTATGTGGGTCATTTTCACCTTCCTCATACCCCTCTTTCTACGTTTTTTTGTGTGCCTTTGTTGTTCAATTCCAAAACCCCTTTTCAATTTGTTTCTTTTTGCACCTTCATTGTTCAACTCCAAACCACCCCTCTTCAATGCAAAGCATTGTTTTGGTTGCTTAGTTTTAAAAGCCCCCCATCCATCTTTTTTTGTTTCCCCTTGGTCTTGGTTCATTGTTATAATTTGCCACCTCAAATATTGGCAAAATTTCCCCCCTCTCTTTAAGGTTAATTATCATCATCATTCATGGGCATTGTTGTTGCATTTGTAGTTTACACATCCCCCTTCACCCACATTCATCTCCACCCTTTTTTTCTATAATTAAACTTTTCAAAGGAATTCAAATGTACACAACCCCCCCAAACCCCCCCTCAATGAATTGTAATGCATTATGTTTTGTGGAACTTCTTGACCCCCCTCCTTTCCAATGCATTGCCTTATTTTTGTTGTCATGCTAACATTTGAACCCCTCATCATGTTTGTTTTGTTTATCCATTTGTTATTTGCAATCCAAGCCCCTTCACACCTTCCCCATCTACAAGATGTTACTCCAATTTCATTTCTTGCAACAAGGTTGCAATGTGTCCCTTTTGTTGCATTCAAGCTCTTGCCAGAGCCTTAGCCTCCCTCTAATTGTCTAATCCTACATCAAGGTTCACACCTATCTACAATAAAGGATGGGCCTTTAAACTAGCTACAAGATTTTCATAAAACCTATCCTTTATTTCCCATATGGTAATTATTGTCCAAGTTACATTGAAATTGTCTTTTGCATGTTTTTTTATTATTCATTGAGTTGTAATTTTAGTTGGGGTGAAGGAATTAACAACACATTTAACCTTTTTATCCTCCCTTTCCTTCCTTTTCTATTCTCTAAAATTTTTAACCACTTTTTTGTGCATAGCCTTTGGGCATATGATATTTGCATGCTCATTGAATGTTACTACAAATGATCTGCTATAGTCTACTAATGGTTGTTTTCCTTTTGTTTTCCTTACAAGTAGATGAAGCAAGGACAATAGATTTGTAAAAGACAATAATCCTCTTAAATTGTGGCTAAAAGATTTTGGTAACACTTCACTTCGTTTGTAGGTCCATCTAGAACAACTCATAGATCATATATATTTTCATTAGATTTTTTTCCTATGTAGGGGTAGGACTATTAGGCATTTCCATATAGTATATTAGGTCCTCTTACCCTTGGAGATTGACTTAGGTTCCATTCCAACATCTTTAGTTGTTGTTATGTTCAACAATTATGTGGCACCTCCATCCTCGCCCCATTGAATATTGTTAACAATGTCTTCATCAGTACTTTCATTGTTTTCATGTGAAATGTTTGTAGTTGTACAGACTCCACTTGGCTTGATATTATCATCCATTGCCTTTGCATTTAGTGGCCAAATCCTTACATCCCCAAACCCATTCTTAATGTTTTTCCTAAACAAAATTTGGTCCAAGGTGTTGCCTACATAGTCTACATTGATTAATTTACATTGATTTTTTTTTACCATTGCATTGTCCCTTTCTTTTTTTAAAGTTATTTTGAAAGGTTTGAAACAACTCACATCCAATGGCTTAAAGACATGAGAAATGTGAGATGGTAATGTAACAATGTCTAATCCAAATTCCTATGCTTGTTCTATTGTTTTTAATGAAACATGTGACCCATGTCCATCTAAAGAATTAATAGGTCTCACTTGTATTTTGTGATGCAACCTAGATTGACCTATTAAAGAATGATATAAATTCTTTGAATAAAAAGAAGCCATCCATGTTTTCCTTTGCATTGCCATGCATGTTCCTTCTCTACAATGTTTGATGTAATCGTTTTTGATCCTCTAACCCCTAAATATGTAAAACCTTGGCAAGGGATCTCCTACTACATTTACAACATAGTTTATAATTGACCATTCCTTGGATTTGGGAATGGTGTTATGAACATGATGTGAAGATTTTCTTGCCAAAACTCTAGCCTTTGATTGGTGCCATGCTTGAATCCTTAATTTCATTTGAATTCCACATATGATCTTCATTGTATTTGTTTTGAATGTATAGTTTTTTCATGTTTTGGTAAAAAAAATCACAAGATTGGCTTATCAAATCTTGTTCTTAGTAAACTTGAAGTTCTTTCCCAAGTCAAACATTTAACTTTGGATGGTGATGTTTGAACTAATACCACTAGGAGTTCCCAAGAACTCCATTTTTGAAAGGGGTTGATCTAGTCTAAACAAGTTCCCATCACTTTCATCTTGAGCTATTAACAATATATGGAAGGTTCACATTATTGCATATCAAATGTCCTAGCCACCATTGCTACATCCTCTTCCTTTACAAGCACACCTTGTGGCTCTTCTTTCCTTGATCGTATCCTATGATTCAAATTATTTGAAAGAAAAGTTGAAGGGATGTGCCAATGTTTGCTTGTTTTCTTTAAAATAATATGCCCACTTTCTACTACATCCATTTTTTTCCCCAAGGATTCAATTATTCATTTGTTTTGTTAGTGTAGGGTAGAAATTCACATTTATTTTTCATGACTTTTGTGCTTCTGTTGCAATAAGGACATTCTCTTCATCTATTGTTGGTTGCATTCCTTCATTGCCCATGAGGTTCATTTGATATCGTGGCTAAATGTTACACCTTAGCCTTCTCCAACTGGTTGGTGGAATCCGTTTGAAGCTTATAACAAGTACACATTTCAACCTCGTGTGCATGTTCCAAGATTCCAAAAAATTGGTTAAATATAGATATATTAAAAGTGTATGCTTTTGTAACAATTATGCAAAAAAGATTAGTTTGAAAAAACCTTCAAAGTTTTTCCACAATAAATCAATGTCTAAAGTTGATGTGAAAGTTGTAAATGTGAACTTCATTTTTTGACAAGTTGGAACTTCTTGAAATATGTGAAAACTATAATTGTTTATTTTCCTTGCTACTCTTGGGACTACAAATTGTTGAATCTATCTATAGTTGTTATGTTTCATTTCAATGGAGTCAATTTACACAAAGTGTCCTTTTCTAAACTATTGTTTCTACTTTCTAATCTTGTGAACTTGTTTTTACTTTCACCTCTTCTAAGCTACCTACTACTTTGATAGGTCCTTTTTGTCTTTTAATTTCACAAAGATTGGGCTTTTATCTATTTTACATGTCCAAGATTTTAAAGGTAAAACTAGAATCTCTTGGATATTTAACAACTTATGTTCCATAGTCTATAACAATTTGAGCATTTCGATCCAACCATAAAACATATGTTAAGATTGAACATTTTTTCTATATTGTGGTATGTTGGTTAACTCGTGATTGAGAAGGATGTTTTTGGTGGGAAATGTAAAAGGTTTAGTATTTTGGAATTTACTTTAATCACAAATTTGTTTTGGTTTGTACTTCTATACACAATGCCAAAACGTGGCACTTATTATTTCATTTACAATTATGAAACTATTCCTAAATGCCATTAGTCGTTAAAATGGTCATAGTCGTAATCACCATTGCAACTGCACCAACGAGCACAAAATATTATTTATATATGATATATTTGTGTATATAATAAAATTATTTATATTTATAGAATATAAAATTATTATATGAATATTTAAATATATTTTCGAATACTTATTTTACAAAATATTTATTCATTTAATCTATTTTTTGATTATTTATATATTGTATACATATAATTTGTACACGAATCATATCAAATTTATATACTATCGTATAAAATATTATTATACTATACATCATTATACATCGATTAGTAAACGTATTCAACATATGTCATTATCATACCAATGGTTGACATTGACTATATTCGATGTGGTCAAACTAGTCAATGTGGTGGGAACAAGAATTAATCCTTGATCTTCTTTGAATTGATCCAAGGGATTTGCCATCCACCTACCACATTACTTGTGAGACAATGTTGTCACATAAAAACTTTATCATGTTCCAATGTTTGAATGTATAGATTTACAAAGTTAAAAATTATATTTTTTTCCCAATACCTATTCAAGTGAAAATAAGAATATGAATTATTAAACTTTGGAAGATAACCTACATATGTGGACCAACTAAAAATTCAAATAACAAAGTTTTTACATAGAAAGTCACATTTGAATTTTTGAATTTAACAGATCTGTTATGTTTCAATACATGATAAACATTAATAAATATATGTATAATTTGAATATAAAACCTTGAATAGTTTTAATTTATTTTGTAATTTTGAGATATGAATATAATATTATAATATGAATATTATATATATAATGTATCATATTTATATAATATACATGTATATGTATATGTATATTCGATATTTATAATATATGAATTGTTTTCATTATATAATTAATTTAATAATCATGTATTAATTCCAACTTTAAAAAAAATTTAACTTACTAAAATCCACATACTTAATACAATATATACACATACATATGCAATGTTATATGTATATAAATATTTTTACTGAAATATTTAATATTTTTTAATAAAATTAAAATTAAAATTTTTTAAAATTATATTTAATCATATTTTTCTAAAAGGTCATTTCATAGATAAATTTAATAAATTTAAACTTAAACCCATAACTAAATTTGGTTTGAATAGCATGAAATTGCTTGAATTATGTTGTTTTTCTTAATAAAATATGATATTTAGATTAAACTTGGTTAACCTAAGTTAAAATTAATCAATTTGATTTGATTTTCTTAAAAATAATATAAATGAAGCTAAAGTAGGTTATTTTGGTTTAAATAGGATAAGTTTTTTAATATTTTGATAAACTTGGCTAAAACTTAGTTAAGCTTGGTTCAATGAAAATATTTTTTAAAAAACTAAACGATTTTGGCTAAATTTGGCTAAACCTAACAATTTTTTATTGAAATTTGATTAAGTTTTGTTGAAATTGAATAAACTTGGTTAAATATATGTAATAATTACATTAAATTTGGTTATGAATTTGGTTAAATTTTAATAAATTATGCTAAATTTGGATAAATTAAAACATTTAGGTGAAACTTTGATATTGAAGTTGAATTTGGTTTAAATTGGTGAAATCAAGTTACATGAAAGCATTAGGCTAAACATGGTCAAATAAACATGGCTAAATTTGAATGTTTTTGGCAAACAAGGTTTTTTAATGTATTTTGTTGGAACTGAGGTCAATTAGGTTAAATTGAGTTAAATAATATAAATTTGGTTAAACTTGGAAAAATTTAAATGTTGCTAAAGTTGGTTACCTTTTATTACATTAAATTTAATTAATTTAGATATGTTAAAATGTTTTTCTAAGTTAAAATATAAGATTATTTATAATAAATTAGGTTATTTAAGACAATTATATAAGTTACTTAAGGTGAACTAGCCTTAAGTGGGCTACAATTTGGATTGGATTAAGTTAAACTAAATTTATTTAAAGTAAACTAGGTTCAAATGAATTCATACTAAAATAGGTTTAAATATATTAAACTAAAATTTATTTAAATCAAATTAAATTAAGCTTCTAATGCAAATTTGACCATTGATATATATGTTTTAGATTTTTTTCTAAACTTGCTGAAACAAGGTCAAGTAATTACTTTAATATGGTTACATTAATAGTGAAGTCATATTTGTAATCATAATTACCTTTAGTTGTAATCATAGTCGTATTTGTAACCGTAAACTCACAATTATGATTATAGTTGTCAAAATGATTACGATTTAAATCCAATTACAACTACATGACTATTTTGGGCAATAGTCAGAACATGTCCTAATTGTAAAAACCACATTTTGGTGAAATGAAAGTTGGGGTACATATTATGTTTTAGAACAACTTTGTGCACACAAGATTGTTTGTGTCCATGTAAAGGGTCCAATGTCCTATTTCCTAGAACCAATTTGGACTGATGGAAGCAGCAAATTGAATCCTTGAATTGTACTGTACCTTGGTCCCTAGCCTGATTCTTGGTTCTCCAAATCAGGAGCTCCCCTTTTAGCACTGTTTTTTGGTCCAAACCAATTGATTTTCCCTCCAAAAGAGGTGCCATGTAGGTTTTAGCCTGAATTTGTCACTGTTTGGTCTTGGTCCCTTGTTTAAAGGGCTTGGAACCAATTTAAAGCTTTCAACCAGTAAGATTGCTTGAATTCATCGGACCCTTGTATAAAGTCACTCTTAAATTGCTTATAATTGCATTAAACAATCCCCATTACCAAATAGTCATTTATGTTAATGGGGCGCAAAAAAAAGTTTTCCTTTGTGCTAACTTATACTATAAAACAAACATTTTGATGTTTAAGTGGAGCCCCATGGGTACCCAAGTGAACACAATATTCTCCCCATACGCAAATATTCATTACCTGAGTAGCCCCATAAAAAATTCAGAACGTTTTTTTTTGTCAACCAACGTTCAGCCATGAAAGGGTGATCCTTTTTTAATTGACCATTAACATGCTTTAACCTTTTGCCCTTATCAATAACCAACCCATTTTTTATTATGGGCATGATTACCCTACCACAAAACTAACGTTGCCAAAAGCCAGAGAACAGATTGATCTATTATAGTCATGAAGATGATTCTATTGGGATATGGCCCCTTATTGTGGTTGAGGGGATGGGTTGTGGATGGACCATTTCATCCAAAATAAAAGGAAGATACAATATTATCACACACTTTAGGTGCAATATTATATCTGTAATTCTCCAGACTTGTATTGGTTTACTTCAATTTTGGGCAGCCAAATCATTAGTCACCTACAACTCTCTAACCACGTCTAAAGATGTAAAGGAGGAGGACAGATTGAACCCAATAAGGTTATTCATAAAATGCCCTAGACAAGGATGAAGGTGTTCATTAGGGGTTCAATTGGGGGTCAAAATGTTAGGTGAGCATTAAATTTGTAAATTAATTTGCATTGGATGTCACAATTAAGATCAAATGTTTTTAAACATTTTCACAAATGTTAAAAAAATCTTGGTTGTAACTAGGAGGCCTATGACATATAAATGATCCTGCTTTGCCAATTAACACACTCTACCAAATTGCATTAAACAATAATCACATCAATTTCATGTTGAATTTTAGGGGCGGGGTTATATTAGAGGGCTTGGGCCTAGGACCACATAAATCTAAAATCCCTCATTGGTCCAAACTATGAAGGTTGGTTAATTAGTTTTACACTAGGATAGTTTAAGGCCCAAGCTCAAACAAATGATGTTGATGAAAACACTTGTTGAAATCGTATGTGGATAGTTGTGGATATTGTTGTTTGGACCATTGAGGCATTTTTTAGGCCTATCTCAAAGAGATCGGCCCAATGAAAATAGTGAAGGCCCATGGGTTCCAAAATAATATTAGTTGTTGATTTATGATATTTTATTGATTTTTGTATTAAAATAATTGAAAGAGAAATGTATATAAAAGTAAAATTGAGGGGAAGTTTAGGAAGTTCCCTTATAAATTTGCTGCCTTTAATGCTTAAGCATAACAACTATTTCTAATTTTTTTGAAAAGCAAAAGTGGTGGAATTTTTGGTGGTCCCCCCCCCCCAATTTTACCCCTTAAACCTTAAGGTCATAATAAAAAAGGGATCATGTTTTTTTTCTACTAATCATCAGTTTGATGCTCTTAAAGTTATTGAAGCTTGTTCCAGTAGACTTGTTTGTGGATAGTGTAGTTTGTTGTTAAATGTTTTTCATATTTTTGTCTAGCCATGGATCATGGAGATTATTCACAATCACAAAGGTGAAATCAAAATTTTCAAGAGATGTGGGCTTAACATTTGTTGGATTAATATATCTATATATATATATATATATATATATAGACACCAATACATAGTCATCACAACATGTATTCCTTCTTTCTTTCATCCATGATGTGTAATTGTTTATGAAAGGTGCAAAAGAAGAGAAAAATGATTTAAAAAATCTAATGAAAAAGAAGAAAACCAAAGAGGAAAGCTAAAATAAAAGATTTTTCTTTTTCAAAAGGAGACGAATGAAAAGTTAAAGCAGCCACATTTTCAAACTTTTTTTGAACAAATCATTTTTTATTAGAAACATGGACATGGTCCATTGTTTGGTCCAAATTGGGTTTACACTATGAACAAAAGCTCTAGAGCCATAGCCCATGTGGTTTTCCAATGGTTTCAACCAAAAAGAGAGGCACCACGAGGTTTTATAGGCCATGGCCCAAGCCCTTTAGTGCAAAGAGCCCCTTGGTGGTTGGTCAAAACTTTTTTTTAAAAAATTATGAACTTTATGGATACCAACAAATTGGGGGGGAGGGGAAAATAAGGGATCAACAGCAAAATTAGTGTTGTGCTGAATATGACTTTGTGGAATTCTCTAATACCATTCCCTCATTCAGAGATTAGCTTTGAAGGACTATATGTCCATGTTAATTCATGAATGCAATGCTCTACCAACAAGCTTTGCAAGGAGATGGCCTGACTTGATACAAAAGATTTTGGGTATAGTTTGGATTGAACTTGCTTTCTAAGTTAGCTGGCATCATATGATGCAGCATCAATGCACCATTGTAGGCACTACTAATTTACATGTTCTTTTCCTGCTCATCATTTCACAGACAAAACATCCTTACTGTTACTTTTGTTGTGGTAGGAAAGAGAGGGAATAGGAAGGATTAGTTGGTGAAAGATAGTTGTCAATAGATCCTGCATCATGTAGTGTTCTCCCTTCTGGTCACATTTCGAAAATGGTCACCAGATCAGGATTCCAGATCTTCTTTGTATATAAATTAAGTTTTTTGTATTTTCAAACATCAGGGACCTTGATCCAGGACAATTCATGTGTTTGGAGCATCAGCAATTGTTTTGTAAATGACAATGATTCCTCAAATTGCACAACAACCACCCCTCGCAGTGAATTGGCATCAGGCATTGTTAGGAAAGCTTTTTACAACTCAAATCTTCCTACGCCTGATTGCATATTTAATTGAGATGCTCATTCAAAGATTAGAACTCTCTTATTCAAACTGCAGCCAGTTTCTTGAGCTGTCTTTTAACTTTAGTACTCATTTCATGTCCTCTTCGAAGTACCACTTATGGCAGGCAACGCCCCTGCCAAACTCATCTTCTTCCTGTTGCATGTTTTACACTTTGTACAAAGGATCCAAATGCAAACTTCTGAATATCATGTAAAATTCACACCCAAGAAAAATCAGCCAAGGTCCTCAGCAAATTTACTTCTCCCATCCAATCAAACTTGAATAGATTGACTCCTGCACTAATGCTGTTTTGTGTTTTGATAGGTTTTTTCAGTATTATCCACCACTTGGCTCATGGAATTTTCATGTAATAGCTATTTTTGTCTGTTTAGAATGGTTTTTTTTCAGCATGCTGCACCATGGAATTTATCAGCTCTCCTTGTGCAAGGGAGAAATTATTAGTATGGAAAATGTAGTTCACTAGGTCTTATTAATGAATTAAGGTGAAGCAGATTTATTTCAATATTTCAAGGAATCTGAGGTGTAACCCATGTCTCCATAACCTCAAACGTATTGACTTTGTAGTTCAATTCATGAACTTGAATTCTTGGTGCAATAACACTGTCCATTGAACTTCGCTACATATTGATGATTAAGAGTTATAGAGGCAAGGAACCTGATATAAAGCATGAGGTCCTTTTCAAGATCAATTGCAGAACTTGCTACAGAATAAAGTATGTTAAGCACAAATGTGTTCCAATTGCTTACTTTCATATCTGGGTAAAGCATAGCATTCAATAGCACCTTACCAAGGTGATATTGCAAGGCACAGCGAGTTAGGGATGAGAGAACCTATTGTGCAAGACACATATGTGCAAGTTCTATCAAATTGCGAAAGAAGCCTTGGTACTTGAATGATCCTAACAGCCTCTCTTGTCACACTGCGCTAGCCCAATGAAATGTATTTTAATAGGTTGTTGAAGAATAGCTCTGAGTTAGCCCACCTCAACAAAAAATCACACTAGGCTCCTTTTGTGCAAATCTGAATCATTACACAAACTTCACTCTAGGTCAAACATTCTTGATATGGAAATATGTTTTCATGACACATGCTAAGTTTTCACATCAAAAGACATAACAGGTAGGGTGTTCTTAGGAAGTGCTATTAGTCCAGGCCAAAAATAATGGCAGCCACTCTTAGGAATAGAATTTCCATGCAACCAATGAAAAGTGAAGGGGTGTCATGTAGTGAAGGGACCTCCCTTCTATTCTTGTGGCTGCGCAGTAGGGGGGGGTTCTTTTTTTCAAGTTGTGTTTGAACTTTGGTGTGGAGAGTGGGCTGTCCAGCCTTCACTTTCCACTTGACAGTTGGATTTCCATTCTTCTATTTTATTGTTTTGGGCGGGGGGTGTGTCAAAGCAAATAGTTCCCAAGTTTCTGACCTATTCCCCAAAGAGTTCCCAATAACACGTTACTTGTATCCCTCATGCTTTGGCAAATGTCGTCCTCCTTTCACCTATATAGGTGGGCCAAAGGGGAGGAACTCTATACTTCAAAATAGAACCTTCTATTCTGGCAGCTTCCATAGTTTCATTTGAGGTCAACATAACAAGTGTGCCAGACAGACACTTGCCAGTTGGATGATGGATAGCACTCTAGTTGTTTTATCGGGTTACCAAGCCATCCAAGGGTGCACACAAGGGGATTGATGACAAAAATGCCAGGTGGACCAACTTGGACAAAAATCGCAGTTAATGCTAGCCCAGTGGACAACATGGTTCTACAGAGAACCCAACTTTATGTCACAGAATGCAGATGCAAGTGGCCAGTGTAGTATGTTGCACTCTTCCGTCCGTCAGCACAAAAAAGCGAGGTTACTGACCTCGGGACCTCCATCCAGTTCACCATACTGCAGAACTCTATGATTTGAGGACGACCGTGCTGTCGGAGCTATCCGCCAGACCCACATTAAGGGTTGTTGTGTCTCATACATTACGAGTGCGCAACTCCATACTTTGCTAGTTGCCTGCTATGCTATCAGCAACTATTCTCCAGCTGCAGCCTCACGTGCTGAGGAAGAAAACTAACCTATTGATAGTCTTCGACCGTACCCACGGGCCATACCTGGGGACTTCCCTCTAGCATATATTAGTGCAGGTAGGTGTGACAGCTTACTGACACCTGTCGCCTGTGGTATTGTAGTCTGTGGCGTACCCACCTCAGGCCTGCACATTCTTACACAACTTGAGGGTTTGCTTTTTATGCTCATGTGTACTCTGGAACAGGGTTTTGCAAGCTCCAATGCAATAGGGAAGACCTTAAATTAGCAAACGGTCTTTATTGCACGCGTACAAAAATACTGTTTGTTTCTTTTTCCCGTATTTGCCGGCATCCAACCAAAGTGAACCAGCACCCACGAGTGCACCAACGTGAATGGATGGTGCACTGATAGGATTCTGTTTTCTGTCCTTGTGCCATCCCAGATTGAGTTTTTGCTTTGCCGTTTCTCAGCTCCGATCAGCCCGGATCTCAGCTTTTTTTTTGCAACTTTATTTTCTCCCCGCCCCCCACCCGGTTTTTTTTTTTGCTTTTGAAACTTTTTCTCACCTCTCACCTACTACACCCCACTGTCCCCCACCAACCTACTCACCTATATATTTAAATTTAAAATAGACCTTTCCCCATCTACCTACTCACCTATAAATTTAAAACGTGATACTCTTATCCCCACCCACCTACCCGCCCTTCCACCATCCTACCTACCAACACTCTAAGTAGGTACCTACCAAACCCCATCTACATGACTACACTACCTATATGATTGCCATTGCAATAGATCCCCAATAGTTGACAATGATGAGGAAGGAATAAAATGAAGGTATTATATGGAGCTTGCTCTTGTTCATTCAAACAAATAAATAAAAGGACAATTAAAGTATTTAACACCCCTTATATATAAGGGAATTGCAAGTTTTGTTCATAGAGTGTTTTCCATGGGGGTATTGCAAACCAAGTGGATAATTAAAACAATACAAAACTCCAGTTCAATTTTGACACATTTAATGCATGTTATACTCAAGTTCATAAAGCAAAATACTCAATGAACATGCAATATCCCATTTTAGGTATCCTTGAAATAATTTGGGCTTCATATCATATCTTTCAACAATTCAAGAGGTATTGCATAGCCCCTAAAAAAACCTAAAAGGAATGTAATACCTTCATTGGGCCACATTGCAATACCCTTTTCAAGGTATTTCATAAATACATTGAGCTCCATAACATATTTTTGACACGTGAAGAGGTAATGTAGATCCCTACCAAAACCTAAAGGGATTTCAATACCTTCACTAAATTATATTGTAAACACCATGGGTTAAATTATTTTGGTTCAAGCTATTAGAAGGGTATTGTTCATGCCTAAAACAACTCAATATACTACAATACCCCATTTGAGGTATCCCAAAAATACTTCCATAACATATATTTTGACACATGGCGGGGTATTGCATAGCCCTGCCAAAACCTATAGAAAACCAATACGTTCATCAAAATATTATGTAATTAAACACCAAGGGTTTATGTCACTTTTAGAAGGGTATTGTTCATGCCCAAAACTACTCAATACACCTATGATACCCCTCATAGGGTATCCCAAAAATACATTGGGCTCCATAACATATATTTTTTGAACTTGGAAAAATATTGCATAACCTTACCAAAACCTAGAAAGAATGCAATACCTTCATTGGCCTACATTGTAAACACCATGGGTTGAATTATTTTGGTCTAGGCTATTAGAGGAATATTGTTCATGCCCAAAAAGATTCAATGAAATGCGTTACCACTCTTCAGGCATTCCAAAAATACATTGGGCTCCATAACATATCTTTGGACACATGGAGTGGTGTTACATATCCTTATCAAAATTTACAAGGAAACCAACACCCTCATTACGATATTTTATAATTAAACACCATGGGTCTATACTATTGGAGGGGTATTGTTCATCCTCAAAACTACACAATACGCCTACAATACTCCTCATAGGTTGTCCCATAAATACATTAAGCTCCATAACTTGAAACGTGAAAAGGTATTGCATAGCCCTACTAAAACTTATAAGCAAATCAATACCATGCTTATAGTATTTAGTAAACACCATGAGCTAAATTATTTTAGTTTAGATTATCAAAAGGGTGTTGTTTATGGCAAATGATACTCAATCCACATGCATTACCCCCTTATACCCCAAGAATACATTGGGTTCCAAAACATATGTTTTGAAACTTGTAGGGGTATTGCATCTTATATATATAAGCTAAAGTGGTGTCTATGTGTCACACGACATTTTGCGTTTTAACACTAGGCAGAACCTGCGGCAGTTAGGAATTCCATAACAAAAAGAAAATCCCAGCAGGGGGGGCGAGCAAGGGTGGGGGGTGGGGCAGGGCTAGCAGAGGGGGGGGGCACGAGCGAGGAAGCACCGGGGGGGGGACGGGTAGGGAAGGACCAAGCGGGGGGGGAGCTCGACGGGTGCATTATGCACCGGGTTCACACTAGTAATCATAAAAGGAAACCAATACCATCATTAAGGTATTCAGTAATTAAACACCATGCGTCTACATTATTGGAGGGGTATTGTTCATGCTCAAAACTACATAATACACATGTAATACCTTTTATATGTTATCTCATAAATACATTAGGTCCATAACATATTTTTTCAAACTTGGAAGGGTAACACATAGCCTTACCAACATGGGCTAAATTATTTTGGTCTAGACTACCAAAGGGGTATTGCTCATGCATAGGAATATTCAATGCACATACATTACCCTTTTCAAAGTATCCCAAAAATCATTTGTGTTCTATAACATATTTTTGAAACTTGTAAGGGTATTGCATAGCCATACCAAAACCTAGAAGGAAAATAATATTTGCATCATATTGTGATAATATCTTAAATCATGAAACAAATTTTTTAAAAAAAAAATATTTATTCCATGCTCAATATAACGTGCCCTACATATTGTGGCAGTAAATGAAAATATTGCAAAGTTTTTCACATTGATGGTAGAAGGTCACTTGAACAAAGTTATGGAATTTAAATGCAATACATGCATCATCAGGGGATATTTGCATTCACCATGAAACATAATAATTTTTAAAAATATTTGATTCCTTGCCAATATATCATGAAATTCATATTTTCAAAATTATTTATTCATTTTATGATTTAATTTAACATATATATAAATGAACATAATGAAAAATTGCTCACATTGATGGTACAAGGGTTTAAATTTATTGCAAATTTTTTAAATTAATGTTAGAGTTCAAAGTTTGTCAAAGTTAAAAAATTAAAAATTCATTCTTAAATGTTTTTCAATGATGTACATATATATATATTTTCCCTTTGAAAGTTGTAAACTTTAAAAAGAAAAGAAAAAGAAGTCTTTAATTTAATAAAGTTAAAAGAAATTAAAACACATGATTTTCTACTTTTTTTAATGGTCTCTCCCGTATATTAATGTTATGTATGATTAAAAATTTATTCTAATCTTTTTGACATAAAATAAATAATTTATAGCCTAAAATAACTCTATAATAGGTCTTTTGGTGTCCAAACAAAACTTGAAGCCCTCCTCTTGGCGCATCTGACACACTAAAAATCGTTGAAAACAGATTAGAAATGAGAAAGTTATGGCCCCTCAAAGTAAATGGGGTCAAAAAACTCAAAAAAAAACTATTGAGGCCGGTTCTTGAACACCTAGAAAGTTCATTTATGTTGTTTTTTTGCTATTAGAGTTTGAATGTGATTTGTAGGACTTCAGATGACGCTCCTACAACACTTTAAATCGTTTAAAATGAATAAGAAATAAGAAAGTTATGAGCTTTGAAAGTAGGAGGTGTCCTAAGAAAAAAACAAAAAACAAAACGTTTTATAACTTGGAAAGTTTATTTTTCTTATTTTTTTTCTTGTTAGTTTTTCAAAACTCCTTTTCTTTTACACTTCAAAGGTGATTATAGGATATTTAATAATTATGAATACTAATTGAAAATATGTTTTTAATATTATTATCTAGTTTAAATTAATAATTGCTTAGGATGTTTATATACTTGTAACTTAATTAGTGTAGCCTATTTAGATTAATATTTTATCACAAATAATAAAATTTAAATATATAATACCTATTCATTAATTATATATAATTGATTATCACTATAATTATAATAAACATTTAATTAATAATTATGATTATTTATAATATATTTTTTCATATTTTCATATTAATTGATTTTGAATGATTTTTTGTTTAATCAAATGTAATTTTTTTGAAAAAATATTCCAAAATAAAATAATGTCAAACATATTTAAACCATGGTTTAATTTAACTTACTTTAACATAATTTAATTCAGCAATAATTAGTTTAACCTAATTTAATTTAACCATTGTCAATTTTAATTTAATCTAATTTAGCCATAAATATTTTAGCATAATTTAATTTAACCATATTTATTTTATCCTAATTTAATTTAGTTTAATTTAGTTTAACCATAACTATTATAACGTAATTTAATTTAGCCATAATCAATTTAATCTAATAAATTTAGCCATGGTTTTTGTTTATTTAATCTAGGTTAGTTTAGACTAGCCTAAGTTAGCATGGGGTTAACCTTAGTACTAGAGGTACATAATACTATTATATATAGCCTATGTAGATATATTAAGTATAGTATTTAAGTATGTATAATTTTAGGCCATTATTTTTATGACACGTGTCCATGTTATACACATTTAGTTGCATGTTAGTTGCACACACAACCGTATGGCCCAAAAATTATACAATACCAAATTTGTAGTTGCAAACATGACCAAGATAGTTACAAACGACAACGAGTTGCATGCCAATTGTATAGTGACTAATTGCAAATGACAAGATTTCTAGTAGTGACTTCAAGACCTTTTTAATGGTGTGTTGGGGGCTTAATTTGGTGTTTGTTTACCTTTCTACTTAAGGTTCAAAACATTCACAACTCCACACAAGTGCAACTCCTAAAGTGAGAGTGCACTTAGGAGTCATTAAGCTTCATCCCTTGCACTCTCCCCCATTTATGCGAATGTGTTTCACACCTAAACACACTTTTGACCTCATGGGCCCTTGCACTTCACATTTAGTCATGAACTCAATGTTAGGGTTGTGACAAAGATGATATTCAAGTGGCTGAAACACCAACAAAAATACATGTACAAAATCTTCAAATAACAAGTTGGACTTTGACCAAAAAACAACTTGTTAAGTTGAATCTTGGTATAGAGGCAAATCCACAATATATCAAGGTTAATTCACAATTGATAAAAAAGATTAAGGACCTTTAGATGTTACTTAAAGAGTTCAAAGATGTGTTTGCTTAAACTTACAAAGATTTGAAAGCCATACCACCAAAATTAGCTCAACACAAAATTGAGTTAGATACCTCAATACCACCAACACATCAAACAAGGTACAAATTAAACCTTAATTATGCTATAGTTGTTAAATAGGACATTGACAAATTATTAGCACCCAAATTCATTCAACTAGTAGAGGAGGTTACATGGTTATCACCCATAGTGGTAATGTTTAAAAAGAATGGAAAATTGAAAATTTGTGTGGATTTTAGAAAGTTGAATAAGGCAACAAAAAAAAATCCTTATCCTTATGCCATTTGAGGTACTGAACATTGTAGTAAGGTATGAAGCTTATTTGTTTTTAAATGGATATTCAAGATACCATTAGATCTTTATAGCCCTTAAGGATAGGTACAAAACATCTTTTGTAACAAATTGGGGAGTTTTTGTTTGGATGGTGATACCATTTGGTGTCAAAAATGGGCCACCAACTTTTTGGAAAGTAATTAATAGGCTTTCAAAAAGTATTTAGACCATTTCATGCAAATATGTTTAGATGACTTCATAGTTTATAATGATCTAAAATGTCATTTAATGAAGTTCAGATTTTGCTTTAAAAAACATAGAGAATATAAAATCAGTTTCAATCCAAATAAATGCGCCTTTATGGTATTTACAAAAGTAATTTTAAGGTTCATAGTTTCCAAGGAAGGAAAAATACCAAGCCTTAAGAAGGTTCAGGTAATAATGAATATGCTAGTACCTATAAACCTATAGTAGATTTAGGTTTTTAATGGTATGGCTAAGTTTTATAGATGTTTCATCAAAAAAAATTCTTTTATCATGGCACCAATTACGAAGTTGATGAGGAAACAAAACCTTTTATTCGGACCACAAAATGTTAAAAAGCTTGGAATCATGTTAAGAAAAAATACATGGAAACGCCAATTCTAATACCTTCAAATTGGCAAAAGGAGTTTCATGTGCACATGGATGCATCATTGTTGGTAGTAGCTACATTGCTGGCACATAACCTAATTAGTAGTATGATCAGCCTATAGTATATGCCTTTCAACTGGTTAATAAAACAAAATAGAATTATACTACCACAAAATGAAAAGCCTTAATAATGCTTTATGTTTTATATAAGTTTAGACATTTTATGTTAGGAACAAGTTTGTGTTTTATGTAAACCATATGGCTCTGGTATACTTTGTCAACAAACCACATGTGTTGGGAAGGATAACAAAATGGTTGTTGTTATTCTTGGAATATGAATTCATAGTTGTTGCAACCGTAGCTTTGGGCTTCCAACCAAGGCAAGGGCCAAAAGTGAAGCTTACAAGTCACATTTGATGCTCCTGCGAGTGTAGGAGAATGTGAACGAATAAACCCACACACTCCCAAGTGGGAGTTAAAGTCTTGATGGACTCCTGAGTCTTCAGAGGGCGATTGTAGGCGTCAAAATTCGTTGGATTGAAAACTTCTTTATACCATTGGAAAGCTCTTAAGACATAAATATCCAAAATGGACTCCCATGATCCATTTGAATACTTAAAACATAAGTTGTGGCCAAAAGAAGGGTCGGGAGTCAAACTACCAATTTCACTCCCGACCATTAAAAGTTGGGAATCGCCATGATTTACTTGCGTGTAGGTGGCATGCAACATATCTTTGGAAAGCTCTTGATGAAGGCTAAAACTTTGTTTTAGACCTCATCTCAATCAGAGGTTTGCACAAAAAATTATGGGCCTCCAAAATGTGGGAGTCCCCATTTCGGGAATTTCAGGCTCCCAACTTGGGAGTTTTGGGACAAGATGACATTTGCATGTAAGGCCCATGGCCATGCACAAAGAATATTATAAGGGGGAAGGTGGTGGCTTCCCCCAAGTGCGAACCGTGGTGAATCTTGTGAGTCTATGTTTGCCCATGGTTCGTCCACGCATCAAAAATGTTCCAACCATGCATTAACCAACCTGTTGTTTGGTTTGTGTAGGTTCGTGTGAATAATTGACCCGCTTGTCATTGGTCCTAGTCCCCATCCCGAAGTTCTAGCACACCCTTCTACCCCTAAAGTGTTGCGAGTTAGGGAGCGTACCCCAACTCTTTATCCTTTTGTTGTTTTCACCTTTAGATTCGTAGTTGAGTCTATCAAAGAGCTTGGGGGTGCATTAATAATAGTCTATAAACTTGGTAGAACACATGTAATTGCTAAGGCTTTATTTAGATTGCTAAAAAGCTCAAAACCATTGGGTGTTCCAAATCAAATTATGAATATTCATTATTTTTTATAGAACCTATATGGATGCAAGAAGTGAAAATTTATTTAGAGATGGGTTTGATGCCAGAAATTCTAAACCTAGTTTAGAAACAAAAGTTGGCCAGAAAGGCAAAACCTTTTACTTTGAAAGAGAGAATTATGTATAGAATGGGACAAGACAACATAATGCGTAAATGTTTAACCACCTTAGAAGCACAAATCGTTTTAAAGGAGCTACATGAAGGAGTGGCTAGAAAACATTTTGCTACAAATATTACTACAAAGAAAATTTTGGATGTAAGATAATGGTGGTCAAATTTATTCAAGGATACTCATATTTTTGCAAAAGTTGTGATAACAATCAAAAAATTAAAGGATTAAGAATAAAAAGTCTGGCCAAGTTGGTAACAACACTTTTAGAAGAACCTTTTATGAAGTGGGGTTTAGATTTTATAGGTCCAATCAAACCAACAAGAAGACTAATAGGAAATAAATATATTTTGGTAACTACAAATTATGCAACCAAGTGGGTAGAAGCAAAGGCACTCAGAACCAATATTGTAATAGTTACATCCAGATTCTTCTATGAGTATATTTTGACTAAATTTGGATGTCCATTGACCATAGTTATAAATAAGGGAGAACATTTCATTAATAACACATTAGAACATCTGATAGAATAGTTTTTGCTGAAGCATGTTAGTTCTACTACATAATATCCACAAGGAAATGGACAAGCATAATCCACTGACAAAGTCATTGGTAGATTATTAACCAAGTTGGTTAATGAAAAAAAAATAGACTGAAATGAACATCTGTCTACAATTTTGTTTTCATATATAACTACTTATAAGGTGGTAACATGTTATACACCTTACTAGTTAGTTTATGGTTTGCATCCTCTAATGCTAATAAAAGATGTTGAGTCGGCTATTAATGGGGACCACAAAGATGTAAACCCACCAAAGTGCTAATAGCCATAATTACAGAATTGGAAAAGTTATAAGATAATAGATTGGAAGCTCAAAACAATGTGGGAGCCAACTAGTGGAGTAGATTTCTATGGAGTCAACAGAAAAATACTAAGAAGAAGTTCCAATTTAGAGATTATGTTTTATGGTTTCCTAAGGGAGAAAAAAACACATCTGGGCAAATTTAGAAAAGATGGTTTGGTCCATTCAAGGTACTATATTGTTTACCCAATAATATTGTTCCTCTTGTTTCTGTTAACAATTTTGAACCAGACCCAATATTGTTTAATGTTAATAATTGAAACCATATACATATGTGGATCAGACATTGAAAGGGATTCAAAGTTTAGAGGATTAGAAATCTTTATAGTTTATAGATGAAGAACACATGGAAGAAAAATATGATGAAGAGTCAGAAGTACAGGGAAAAACAAAGACCATTAGGACTGATTAGATAGTAGTATCAAAAGAAACCCTAGTAAATATGATAGGTCAGTAAGTTATGAATAAATACTCAGACCATGATTATGCAAATTCATAGTTACTAGATTATGGGGTAGATAAGTTAATGAAATCAGAACATAATTATGATAATATGATGACTTAACATAGGCCAAAGGGGATTTGTAGTGTAGATAACACTAGATCATTAGATTCAGAAATGTTATTAGAATTACCCAGTGCCATGTCCACAAAATTCCTTGATCAACAAGTATTTATTGTAGCCCATGTTGATCTCAATATGAATTTAAGTGGGAAACAACAAGTGTCAAACAATGTAAAAAAAATGCAAATCGTTAAAATGTTGGCCCTAAATGAAAAGTGAAATGACACTTCATGAAACGAGGTGATAATGCTTCAAAAGGTAGCAAACATTACAACAACTCTTTGTTTTGTTTTCTACAAGCAAATTCTAATTGCTTTTTGTCTCCAGAATGGATGTTGAAGAAAGTCTTGTGGAGAAATTGCAAAGACAAGCAAGAAAAATTGAAAGAAAAATAGAAATTTGTAAACCTTTTGCCTTTACAATCTAGGTCTCTAGAAAGAGGTCTACCTTTTTCTTTTCCAATTTATTATTATTCTTCTTCTTTAAAATCTTTTTCAATATCCAAATTTGAAAAAGCTTTGGAAGAAATTAAAAAAAATGAGAGAGACTTTAAAGAAACATCGAAGAGGTATAGCTTTAGAAACCCTAGAAGACAGGCGGGTCCTAGTGAGCGAGTTGGTCCCATTTCTATTTCAAATTTTGAAGAAGACCACCAAAAAGACGATTTACAACAATAACAATCACCATTACATCAAGAGGAGCATATTTAGGAATAAATTTTAGAGAGAGTTCATATTCCCAACAAGAAGCTCACAAAAAAAACAAGTTGGCAAGTAATGGTTGCAAATTTGCATGGGAAGAAAATGCGTATTCATTAGGATGATGTGATTAGGTTTGATGGGCAGGAGTTCAAAGATTGCCAAAAAGGAGCCAAAGTATCAAGCTTAGCAGTTAGTAGAAGAGTAGATACAAGATTTTGATCATGATCCACTGCAAGTTCGACAATTTGTTCCATCATCACAAAACAATGAAGGTATGTTGCCTTCAAAACCAAGTTCTACAACAAGAATGAATGTATTTGGAGAAGTCCAGACTACACACATGATTCTAGATTAATTGGGTATAAGTTCCAGGGGTTAGGCTCCTAGATTTAATACACAGGTATGTGCAAGGGGTAGAAGCATAATTGGATGAACACAAAAAAATTGTTACTATGTTTAAACAGGCAATAGAATATAGTGTACATATGACAAATATTTTGCTTAGACTTTTTGATCTGGAGATCAAGAACAAACATATTATCAAAGAGAAGGATAGATTTGTTCAAAATCTTCAGGGAGCTTTGGAGAAGGAGCGAAAGCTCAAAACATAATTGTAGGATAGGAATAGTGAGAAAAGTAAGGTATTAACAGAACTATAGTTAGCCAAATAGAAGATTGATAACATATAGAAGCAAAACAAGGATTTAGAAAACATCAAAATGGAAAGAAATTCCTTGCAGGCAACTTTAAAGGAGACAGATGCCAATTACTGGGGTTTAAAAACAAAGAAGGATACTCAAAGTATGAAGCATAACAAACTTTAAAAGGATTATAGGTACATGGAGGAAACTCTTTTGAAACAATAGAAAGCGGTGGAGGAGTTCAAAGTGGATAATGCTAATGCATATCAAGCTAAGAATGAGGTACGAAGGCATGCATAGATGGACAAGAATTTACAAAAGCATATGGCCTTTAATGAAAAGTTTGGAGGAGATTCAGAAGAAAAAACCCTTCAATTATGATATTATATTTACAAAAAATAGTGAATTCAAGAAGTAAAATACTTTGTTTTGGGTAAAACTCAAGGTAGTATGAATGGAAGAAAAAGATGCAAACTTATGGTGGGATGTAGTTCAAGACATTGACCAGAAGGATATTGCGAAGGTTGTAGGAACTATGAAAGGAATGAAAGGCTATATAGACACATAATTTCTTGGATGGAAATCTATGCCATCATTTGAGTATGAGCCTTTGTTTTGTTTCCAGAACCTAATACTTCAAATGAGGAACAAGACAAAGGGGATATAGATACGACATGACCATTAGGTATAAAAGTTACAAAAGAGTTAGGAAACTTTAGAGGAGGAAAGGATAGCCTTGAGAGGCACGATGCTGAACAAACTTTAGAATAAGTAGAATCTATTTTGTAAAAAGTTAGTTAATTATTAGGAATATGCATATGTAGCCACAAAGATAGGGGAATAGATACAATCTAAGGAACATATAATGTAGGAGGATCACCAAGGTTAGATTGAGCATTTGTTAGAGTTACAACAACAAAATCAAACTCAGATTACATTAGATCTACTGTCAAACCAACAATTACAACTTGTATCAGAGTTACAACAATAGGAGTAAACTCATTTCACAACAAATTTGAAGTTTCAGTAGTAGCTACATGTGATAACAAAGTTGTAATCATAAAAACAGAATGTAACCCATCAATAAACAACTACACAATTATCAATAGAGGCATCAAAAGAACAACATCAAATTTTGTATACAAAAAAAAATCAGTTAGTGCTTCAATTTGAAGTATAGGCACAACACATTATAGAACAAACATAGCAAATTGTTGTACAAATAGTTTAGATTTTTTGAATCACATGATCAAAAGCAACAAAACATTTAACTTTCTTAACACATTTTTTATCCAGAATTTCGGGACGTAATTCAAAGTACGGGTGGGGTAATGTTAAGGTAGTAATTACTTGTGATAATTATTAGTTAGTATATTTCTATTTACTTAGTTATTATTTTAGGAATTATTAGCTAGATTACATAATTTTTATCACCATTTGAATTCAAATAGAACATAGGACAATTTTTTTTGAAGTATATTTTTTGGAGAAGAAAAAGAGATGAAAGACCATTATATCATTCTAAAACATGGAGCTTTAATGGAGTATGAGAGAAATATGTTTTGATCTCTGGAAAAACATTGTTTCCATAATCAAAATTATTATTTTGAGTTTTTTTATCATACTTCATTACTTGATTTTGATTTCGAAACTAGTTGTAAGTAAATTTGAATGAATAAATTGTGTTAGTATTAGTTTTATTGTATTTCATTCCAAATTTTAGACTAGAATATAGGATTAAAGATTTTGTATTTACTAAACTCCCTATCTTTGGTAATGGCACATGTCATCAAAAGGAAATTTATAACTAAACTTAAATTAATAATTAAACTCAAATCACTGTATATTTAAGTAATAAATGTGAGGATATTTACACACTCATTCCAAATGAAATATGGGCATTCCTTTAAATTTATATTTATTTATCAAGTTTATTGATAGTCACATTATTGTCATCAACATATTTAATCACTAATTAAGTATAATTTCTTAATTATATCCAAATTTGGTAAATGACGAACTTGTGCCCTTTCCTTTTATAAGCAAAATTTATTGAATCATCACTGAAAATAAATGTTTTTAAATTTTATTGTCACATTTCATGTATGTTTACTTATTAAAATAATATTTATTTCCCCCACTTCGGCATTTGAATTTTTTCAGTATGCTTTTTTTTCAGCGTACAAATAATAACAAGAGTGACTTGATCAATTGCTCCACTCCCAAGCCCCCTCTACCTAGGACTAGCTATAGATGTAATAGAATCAATAGGAAAATTGGAACCCAACAGAAATTGTTATCAATTCACACACCATTCATCTTGCATGATGCAATGGTGGGTGCTTTCTCACTGTTACAATTATACTATGAATCCAATGTTTTCATCAAGGTGATATATTGAAATCCAGGTGTAATTGCCATTTTCCTTCTTGTCTAAAACATGTTAATTTAGTTTTCTGATTAGTTCAATGATAGATTTCATTTAAATTAAAACTTGTTGAATCTTTGTCTTCCTTTATGTTATTATATATTATGTAATTGCATTCACTTGCTTATCACTAGCCTTTTGTTAGTGTCATCACTTCCTTGTGGGTGTTTATTTGCTTTTAGGCTTTGTTTATACACAACAAGATCATAAAGTTGATATATGATCCAACCCCATTATCCACTGAATGAAATATAGTTATCTTTGTCATCATTGCAGTTATTCAACTATCATTTTAGAACTATGTGTTACCCAATTGTATCCATAAACTTCATTATAAGGCTCCAATGTTTAATATTTCCAATACAAATTGGAACTACACATATTGTTATTTTGAGTGTTTCGTGACCTTCTAGACATTACATTTAATTAAATTATGTGTAATGAATTTTTTTACTAAATCTAAGGTTTTTAATCAATAGTAATACTTTTAAACACTTTAATTAGTACTATAAAATAGTTCTTAGATTCTCTCTTTCCATCCTATATGTCATTCTATGTATCTTCACAAATTATGTGCAACACATATTCACACAACACTACACATTTTCCATTAGTATAAAATCAACCATTATCATTTTCAATCCAACACATGGGCGTTCTTTGTAGATTTGTATTTATCATGTTAAATTAGTCACCTTCTTTGTTCAAAATACCAACTGACTTGCCATACTATGGATTGGACTTTAGATAAGACTCTGGATTGGACTTTCAATTAAACCCCACTTATTCATTGTGAAGAAGAAGTTTTAGTCATATTTACTTTCGACTATTCTATTACAAAATATTTACAGAATAATTCCACACATTTTAAGTTTAAAAACAATACATTGGAACAATTTGTAATTCTCATAACTTCTTTTCATTAAACTACAAATTTCCATCCTTCACTGCATCTCATATTTTAAATCAACGTTTTTGCTGCATTATATTCATTGTAGTCCTTAGGGAATAGATTACAATCTACCAAATCGCTTTCATTTTTAGATAGTTTGAGCATGGATGGAAATTTAAACTCTTTGTTGTTGCGTCTTTTCTCCAACGTTCTTATATTTAGCTTTTGTGTTTACACACTGATCCTTTCTATGACTATTTTAATCAATTCAAAACTATTTCCCCTATTTTGCACTCACACCATCAATATCCATAATGTCGCAACCCTAGCCTTGGTTCGCGACCAAGGCAAGGGGGTTGCAAGTGTGCGGGCCTATAAGTAGACCCGGGAGTCATATCACGTGCTCCCGGGAATGCAAAGAGTGTGAGGGAGTGAACCCTCACACTCCCAAGTGAACTCCCATGTTGGGAGTTGGTGAGAGTTGGAGTCCCAAAAGGACTCCCGAAACTTCAGAGAGCGTTTTGAGGGGGGCAAAACTCAATGGTTGGTTGCGCTCTTTATATCAATGGAAAGCTCTTGAAGAGTAGATGTCTAAAATGGGCTCGCATTGCTCATTTGAATATCTAAAACACAAGTTATGGCCAAAAGAAGGCCCGAGAGTCGAACTCCCGGGAGTCCGCCAGTTTTGACTCCCGACTATTAAAAGTCGGGAATCGACCCGAAATACTTAGCTGCAGACAACGTGCGACATACCGTTGGAAAGGTCTCGACGAGACCTACAACTTTTCTTGAGACGGCAAATCAATCGGAGGTCTGCTCCGAAAGTTATGAGGCTTCAAAGTCGCGGGAGTCCAAAGTTGCGCGATTTCGGGACTCCCACGCGGGAGTCCTGGGACAAAAAGGCCATTTGGATGCCACCCCCGCGACGAGCTGCAGAGTATACTATAAAGGGGAAGGTGGTGGCTTCCCCCAAGTCCGGGCCGTGATGAGTCTTGTGTGTTCATGTTGCATGTGGCTCGTCCTAGCACCAAAGGTGCTCTAACTATGCACTAACCACTTTGTGTGGGTTGTGTCCAGGCCCGTGTGAGTGAATAAGCTTGTCACATCTTCCTAGTCCCATCCCAGAGCTCCAACACACCCCTCTACCCCTCCAAGTGTTGTGAGCTAGGGAGCGGCTCCAAGTTCCAACTCCTTCCGCATTGTAGCATACTTGGACCCTCAAGTGGGTCTACAAGGAACTTGGGAGCGCATCACATAACAACTTCTCTTTCTGTTTTTGGTGTCTCCAGAGGAATGTGATACTTTTCAATACAAGCATTTGTACAAGTATGTTCCTCAATTTCCTGACTTGATTATTTCCTTTGACTGATGGTTAATATCGTGAAATAAATTCAATTGAATTTTTTTTTATCAACAATGTCATGTGCTTTTGCTCTACATTTTCGAATTGTTATGAAAAATGGGTTATTTATAGTCTTGCTGATAGTGCTCATTTGTGTGTGTTTTTATGGTCTTGGACATATAATGGTGACCCTCCTTCCACTTGATGCCACAAATCGACAATGATTATGTTGCATGACCCAAAAGATTCATCATCCTCATTTTCTAAGTCTTCTACTTTTTCAATTACCAATTGTGATGGCGTTCTTGGCTCCTCTTCCTCTTGCTCTAGTGTTCCTTCTTTTTGTTATACTATTGCGTCCTGGTTTGCATCGTATTTTAAAATAAGCAACTCATACTTGTTGTCTTATGAATCACTTTCATCTTTTGGCCATTTCTTGTTTAATGTTTCTACCAATGAATATTGGTCTACTTCATTTGTCCCCAATAGATATTCTTTTTGGCATAATAAATGGGTCATGACTATAGTTGTGGTTTGTTGATTTGGTTCGCCACACAGATTGTCTCCAAGAGCTTGTTGTAAGTTGTTCACAAAATCCAAATCGAACATTTGTATCATTGTGACATAGACTTTGTATTCTTGCACATTATTTTTTATGCTCAATATCCCATTTTAACATCGTAGTCTACATCTATCGCTTTCATTTGTATGTGATCCATTACTAGATATAGATCCAAGTCTTGAAAAGTTCTAGTAAGCACTCTCACAATTCAAAACCTACCCTTGCAATGAAATGTAATATGCATCCATTGTGTTTCTTTCTCATTACATATAATCTCTCAGGAGGTTTTTGTCCATTTTAAATTTATCACTTTTTAGCGTTTGTCTTGTTGTGTGGGTTATGAACATTTATGTTGGTTGGTTATTGAAGTTCTATTATTTGATCAATGATTGTTTATGTCAATAGTCATAAAAAATATTTCCTTTGTAAGTTTAATTAATGCAAGATGTTTTAGAATGTGCCAAGTACTAGGAGTTCATCTCTTTTAGATTGGACGCAATTGGTCATTCTTTTGCTTAGTCTTTTATTAATGAACATTTTCTCTTAAGTGGGGGTTTCACTGTGGGCTTTTCTTGGCAATATGTATAATTTGTTATTCGGTTTTTCCCATTTGCCCACTTTGTGCTTTTGTAAATTGCCCCATTTCTTGATTTCTAACAATCTGCATAAAGGGTCAAATCAACTGTCATCTTGAGGAATTTGGCATGCATGGTTGTTCTTCTAGCTCAAAAATTGTGTCCAAAATTGAATGCAACAACATGTTTTTCTCAATTTTTGTTGTTTTTTTGTTATAGGGTTGAACTTTCATTATGTTTCAATCCATATATCAAAATCAAAATTATGTACATAAGGTAAGATTCTTTCAAAAGTACCTAAAATTATAATCCAGTTTACCTGATTATAAGCATGATATTTGATTTGATTTGCAAGTGTACAAATTATAGTTTAGTTTGTATCAATGTTTTACATACGTTGCATTTTAGTGACAAATAAGTTGCATGTTAGTGGCAATATAGTTGTAAATTGGTCCCATTCAAGTTGAAGGGATTATTTAAATATTTTGACATTACAATATTATAATATGCTATTGATTTCATTTCACATGTGGAACTAAATATCATAACATGCCAGATTTCAAGTAGATAAGGTGGATTGAAAAAATTGCATTGCTCAAATTCCATTTGAACAAAAATAAAAGAGAACATTCATTTATGAAACATAGTGTTTTAGATGACAATATTTGATTGTTGTGGGTCATCATTTTTATGATTTGACCTTTTGTTTAAATAGAGAAAAATGTTTGTTATAAATAGCTTGGGCATTATATTTAGATTCATAGTTAAATTGTATTTTGATAGAAACATTTTCTAATTTTTTTGGTAATGTATTCTTCAACATGGAATCTAAATCTATTTAAAGTTTCAAATCCATTTCATGTTTATAAATAATGATGTCCAATGCAATTCAACATCATGTATTATAATTAAGACAACATGATAGTGGTCGTGTGAAGTTTGTATAATTGCATTATAAGTTGCAATTTAGTTGTTTAATATTACTAAAATCAACTACCATAGAATTTTTTTGAAACCTAAATGTAAACACCTAGTTGCAAATTACTCACTAAGTCTTTTATTTTCATTTCATCTTTAGTTGTAAATTAGTTGTAAAGGATAGGAACATACTTCATTGCTCAAATGGATGAATGAAATAATGAAAAAATATATTTGTTGAATTAGTTATAAAATAATTGTAGATAAGTTATAAAAATAAGAACAAAATTCATTCATCAAATGGATGAATGAAATGATTAAAGATTATGTTTGTGAAACTAGTTGTAAAATAGTTGTAAATAAGTTGCAAAAGGTATTAACATATGTCATTTGACAAATGGATGAAAAGCCACATTGGCATTTCATTCACCACATTGGAATGTGCGTGAGAATTTGATGTGGAGATTAGTTGCAAATAGTTGCATGTGAATTGCACTATATATACCATATTGTATACAACATAGGGTGTCTATTGCAATTGCCGCAACTTGTCCATTAGCGGTCAAGGCCATATAAATACCATGAATTGCATGTGTCTATTGCAATTGGAAAACCCAGTTGCAAGTCGTTGTAAAACCTTATATTTTCTTATAGTGAATCATAGTTTCCAAAATGTTTGGTGTGACCATTTTTATAAATTTTTTGTTTTACCATTGTAAAATAGATGTGTAGCAATTGCAAATGGATGGTAGCTGAAGAAAAGATGGATCTAATAAGTTCAAGTGGAGATGGGGGGAAAGAATGCAATTTTCTTCTTCAAGTGGCAATAATGATCTTAAACGTAAGAGGTTTGATATAATGAATTCAAATAAAAAACAGTGTGAAATGGTATTGAGAATGTGTAACCTCATATTGTTTCAACTCCCAATGGGAACATACCTTTCAGAAATGAACATGTATTGTTTCTATTGACACAAACCTTTTAATTATAAAGAGGTATAATTTACATTGGCAAATAACTCTTGGTTGTGAACAAGTTGTGTTCATCCATTTTATTTTTCTCTTCCATTTTAATTTTCATCCATTTATATTGATATTTTTGCATCCATTATTATGTTTCATCCATAATTATCATTCATCCATGTACACATGGCAAAATATTCCTCCACATCATGATATTTATATGCCATGTGTCAAGGAATATTTTTCCAATATTCCTTCAATGTCAATAGAATATTCTAAAAAAGATTTGGTCTTGCTCTCCTGCTCACCTGCTCATGTTCACTTGTTCACACTCATGCTCCCACACTCACCATTTAACATCCTTATTGCAAAACATGAGCAATAAAAACTTTGTGGGGGATCAATGGCTATGTATTGTAACTTAAGTTTTTGAAGGTAGAATGTTAGGTACAATACATGCAACTAAACTTCAAATGGAGTTTTTATATTGAGCTTGAAGGAGGCATAATCGATCATTGAAGCATAATTGTAATTGGAGTTCTTGTAAACATAATGCCACATAACAAAAACCATAACTTCTAAGATAACGAGGTGTAGTTACATGGCATTTCTTTGTGATTGCTTCCCTTTTTTATGTGTCATGCATTGAGTACATTTGTTGCCTCCAAGATTATTGTGCATCTAATGGGGGTTGCTTCAAAATAAAGGAAAATATTAGGAGTTAATTAAAAGACATCTATATAATTTGGCCACTTTTATTCTCATAAGGAAAATCACCTACAACATAATTACACAAAATAAAAAGAAATTATTTATTAAAAGGTTTATGGTCCAAAATCCATTCATTTCATTGAACCACATTATTTTTTAAAAACAAATTTTATTCTATTCAATCCAAAAAACAGATGTCATGCACATAGCCTAGGCAATTACTTTCAATTCATGAAATTCATAATGTTTTGAATGAAACTTCTTTTTGGGTTTTCTATTACACATCACAAATTTATAGGTTTCATAGGTTCATTCCAAATCTATGCAAAATATGTTGTTTTTTAGGTTCATATTGTTTTAACATGAATGTTGTGCATTATTTAAACATGGAAATCATGTGCACAACTTTATGTGTAAATAACACAAATAAACATATAGCAACTGTGTTTAAATAATACAAATAGGCATATGATAGTTATGTTTAAACAATGCACGTGACATTGATGTTCGAACAATACAAATTGGTGAATGACATCTATGTCTATTCCATATGCACCTTTGAAAAATAAAATTCCATGACAATTATTATCAAATTGTGACCCATGAAGTTTGTTATGTAGTCATCTCAATTGAACACTACAACTTTTAGGTTTATACTTTTGTTTTTTCATTAGTTTATGTAATTCAAACATTCTTTGTTCTTGGAACTAAAGTTGAGAAAAGCAAAATATATAATGGACCCACTCCTCAATACCATGAACCAAGTTTTTCCATGCTTTGTTAGTGCAATGCAACATAAAAAATAAGAGCATTTGACCTTCCCATGAAATAGTTTTACATATTTGGGTCCAGATGTTGTTTGTAATTATATTATTCGGTAGAATTGCAAAACAAATCCCCATTGCATATTCATGACCTTTCACTATTGGTGTAAAATTGCATACAAAAGGTAATAAATTAGAATTCCAAGTTATTAATTTTCAATTGTTTTGAGCTTCAACTTGTGAAAATAGGACATGACAACAAAGAAAAAATTCCAACATTCCTTTCAAGACATGTTGGCTCTTGGTTATGGAGGAACAATTAGCACAATATATTTCAAACAAGCTAAAAAAAAAAGGTTATACTTGGATGAACTCCGAAATATATTAGAAAAATAATTATAATTAAGGACTTTAACTTTCAACGAGGATTGAGTCCACTCAAGTAAACAAAAAATATTTTGAATGATAATGTGATATAGGACTACTCAATAGTGGGTAATGGTCCATTGATGTGGCACTTTAAGCAATGGTCCATATATTTGATGATTTGAATGATCTAGTCCATTGACTTGATGTTTTGAGCATTTTAGTTTAAGGTTTCAGTTTTTCAAATGATTCAGTTCATGAATACACAAGTTTGATCAATGACATCATATGTTCTATTTGGCACATAGATTTCCTTCAAGTCTTATTTTTATGGCATTTAAACCATACCTTCAAATGCTTGTCAAAGAAAATATCATGCAACAATTTAAACCTGCATGCCAGATACTTTAGTTGGAACAACTTGGAAGGTCATAACTTGGGAGTGAAATATGGTGCAATTGCCATTGAATATAAAATTTTGAATTCTCAAAATCATTAGAGTTCAAATATTGCTTACAAAAAACAATTTGTTTTGTTATGGTCTTATGTCAATGTGGTAATGTGCATTGAACTTCTTTCCTTTGAATTACATCCTTTGATTGAATGAAGATGGCATAGGTGTCAAGTTATGTTGTTGCTACTTTGGGATAGTTGTTGTGATGTTGCTTGCCAATTCGTTTGTTAGAATGTTTGACACAATAACTAGAATGTTATTTGATACCATTATTATAACTTATTTCTTCCAAGTGACAAAAGACAAATCCAAAGATGACCTTAAAAAATTTCCATATAATGCCCAATTAGAATTTAGATTTGCCAAACTCTGTAAGCATACAAACATCAATGACATGTGAAAACATGTTAGCAAGGGGAAAGAAAATCAATACACATAGCCACTTTGGCACACTTAAACACATGTGATCACACATGTTGCCTTAAGCTCCAGTGTGCACGATCACCTTGAAAAGTTGTAGTGCATATGGTTTCCTTAGCACATGTAACCCTTAGTCTAATATGCTCAAGAGCACATGGTCATTCAATAAAGTTCAATGGCACATCATCATTCTTTAAAGTTTCACAAATTTCTTGAAATGCATCAAGTTCACAACATTGCAAGAAAATTATTAATTGTAGGTGGTGCAACCTAATGGTGTTGCACGAAATGAAGCCAAGTATGTTTCAATGGAAAGAACTTGATGAAAGTGCACAATTGTGACATTTGGTGGCTGAAAAATAATAAAAGCATATTGAATTTCCAACTAATTTTTATATATTTTGAATGAATCATTTTAAATCCAATGGCCCAGATATAAAGATCTAAAGATATTTGCATATACAACATATTCAAAATATTTATAATGTCCATATTGGATTCGTTTGGTCCCAAAAATGGGGGACTTTCATTTCACCCTTCAAGAAACATTATAAAATGAAAGTGAAATGGAAAAATAAACCATGCCCACATGTATATCTCTTCCACTTTTATATGGTAGTGGTTTTTCCTTAAAACAAACAAATTATTTCACCTTTATTGCTAAAAATAAAGGAAAAGTCAAAATTTTAATTAATTTTCAACTAAAAAAACCTTTGAATGGACCTAGATTTAGTTGATGTATATCAATATCATTTCCCACAAAAAAATTCACTATGAACCTCCACTCGTAACTTTAGTTTTGAAGTATATTTGCATTTTTTAACATTTATTTTGATACAAGATACTTTGTATGTTCAAATTTGTTTGGTTGAGTTTCTTTTAAATAAACTAGCTTAAGTCTAAAGCTAATACAATCTACTTTATTAATTGCATTAGTCTATTTGTCTGTGATGTGACAGTTCTATGGCAGAACCGGCCTCTGCATTCAAATGGCGCTGCCCAGGGTTAATACCAGGGTTTTTTATTATTTTTTTTAATTTTAAAATTTTAAAATTATATATATATATATTTCTCTTCCGCCCTTTTCCGGCGGGCTGCCCAGGGTTAATACCAGGGTTTTTTTTTTCCCGCCCTTTTCCGGCGGGCTGCCCAGGGTTAATAACAGTGACCGAAGGTCGCGGGTACCCACTAGTAATGAACAAAAAAATTCACAATGTGATGTCCATATGTACCCAAAAAAACTGAATGCAAAATTTTTATGTTTGTGACTACAATGTTGGGGGGGGTGTAATGTGCTTTCATCCACATTTGCTTTAGAATTGTAAATAGGATTTAGATTTTTTACTTTGAATGTACCTATTGCTATTTTTAAAAACCTGTTATTGATAATAGCAGAAATTCCAAAACTTTGATGGGAATATAGAAAACCCTGTCCACAACCTCAAATACGGATTTCACCAAAAACAGCCAAAGACTCGACCAACCTAGTTTTAGGGTTCGAATATCAGACTGCATACCAATGTTGCACATTTAGGGTTGCCATTTCCCTTGGTATCAATCTTGTTATGATTATGGGTTCAAGTTGTACCCATTTTCTTATTTTCAATTTGCACTTAACCTTTTCATGAGTGATGTTGGCTGCTCCTTGCTGAACCTTCTTGAACATGTCTCTTGTTGCTTCATGTTTTCCAATGGCTGCAATCTGGTTTTCATATTTTAACCCTAATTAACTTGGTTATGCACAACATAGAGTGGATGAAACTCTAAAACTTCAACCCTAATGAGACACTGGATTTATACCAGAGTTGAATATTTATACGAGTTGGTATCATATTGGTCATATTGATATTGATACCATTGCATCATGAAATTGGGTACCTTGAATTGTTGATACCAGAATGATATATGAGTTTGAGAAATACTCCGGTAATGGTACCAGTCTGGTACCTCATTTTAGGACAGACCTATATACCAGGACTGGGCTGGTATATCAAAAGGTTGGTACCAGACCGACACTGCTATAAACCAGCTACTTACCTAGCAGTCACCTATTTTCCTACCTATGTAGGTACATAAGACCAATTTCATTCAGACTAGGTCACCAAGGTGGAACCAAATAGTAACTCAGTTGAGGTTCATCCACAACCGAGTCATAATTGGCATCCAGTCGATTCAGTGCTGGTGGACAACAAGCACCTTCTGACCTCAATTTATGTACGAACCATGAACCTAAACCGGGAATTGGATGAGTAAGGGATGAGTTCAGAATAGGGAGGAAATGTAGGAGGAATCTATAAATATTTTTGGTTCAATTGAGTCATCTGAATCAATAGAACAGAAGTGAGAACATTGCAGACAACATAATTAGTACTTTCTGTGGCCGACCCAAATGTGAAAACTGAGTTCGACTGTCTTGAGAATTCCCAGAAGCTCCAAAGTTTCCAGCGATGCTGAGAAAATCACAGCACAAGATGGGAGTATAGGTACTCAGATACAGGCTCCCACAATACAGGGCTTTGTCATGTCTCCTCACTAGCCAATATTAATTTCATTGCATTCCAGCATGATAGTTGATGCTGGCATGCCACCCCAAATGGTCAAACCCCTGCCCATTATATGGGTAAGATGCAAGGCAAGCCCCTTAGAGCAAGCTACGTGATGCAGCCAACATAATGAGCAAGGGCGAGGGCATTTCATGTCATTAAGGTATGGGGTGGCAGATTCAACCATTTAGAACACGATTATGTTCCAGAGTCACATTTTGGTCACTATTGTAGGTGTATCATCATCATCCATAGATTGTGTAATGTAAGGTGGTCAAGAAGATGGCACAATCTCCCACTACAGACCGTAATGCCTTTGGAGTTGCTGTGAACCCTGACTTGTGAGAGTCTGGCTCTTGAACTATAAGACCACAGAGTTGATCCCCCCTCCAAAATTACCCTGAAAATACAGTATCATCGTTAAAGCCTCACTTGTAATGGTCAGTTACTCATGTTTGGCTGACATTTCGCTTGGGCCCACTACTGTTCTGTCACGAGTACATCCCACGTGCTCTCTCTGTTTTGAGTGGCTCCTCCTCTGAGGGGGAGACTACAGAAGCATGCAGAGTTCATTTGGTCTCCCATTTCCAGGAGTATTTCCTAGTTGAACAGTTGCTGGTTTGGAACGAACGGCATACAAAGTCGGGGCTAGCCGCTAGAGTGAACCAGCACCCACAGTGCACCACTTAGAATGGATGGTGAGTGGTCAGTACACAGTTTTCTGTTCGGTTCCAGTCTCTAGGTAACAACAGTAGTTAGGCCACTTCATCTCCTTTTGCACGTAGTCACCTACTTTCCTAACTATCTCCCTACACCCAGCAGGGGAGGGAGGCAGCAGCCCCATCAAACATTAGAGAAATTCAATAAATACAAGGGGGGCAAGAAGCACCACACAATGGTGACGCAATCAGCCCCAAAGATGCCTAAGTGGCACCATTCCGCCTTAAAGGCTTGATCAAGCCTAGCTTGAATAGTAGGGTCCTGGGTGGACCGAAGAGAATTAATGGCCTTCCAAGTGGCCATTCCAACCTCAACGGTAGCAACCCAGGCTTGCTGAAGGATTTTCATAGAGGAATACTGGTTATCAAAATGCTTCCGGCATCTCTCCGTCCAGAGGAAGTAGAGGATAAAACTACGAAGGATGTCAAGCGGTTGTCTGATATAGGAGAAGCCTCCTACATGGTACCCTTGGATCCCAGGGGGGTCATCTTCTCTCTCAAAAACAGCTTCACCCAACATGATGAATGGCCAGGAAAGAGTGATGTCATTGGGCGCGCCCCATTTTTCCCAGATGTGAAAGAAGGCCTCCCAAGCCCGTTTTGCAAGGGGGCACTCGAGAAGACAGTGTTGAGGGGATTCAGGGGCCTCCTCTGTGCAAACCTTGCAAGTGGGGAGGATCCCCATGCATTGTAGCCAGGTGCCAACGGGAGGCCCCGGTTTAAAGTGAGCCATATGAGAGTACCGACCTTCCGAGGTCGGGCGTTATGCCAGATTCTGGCTATAACTTGCGTGACGGTGAAATTCTGCAGATTTAACCTTTGAATGAAGGAGCAGATGTAAGCGCTCTGGGTGGGGTTCCTTACGTTTCGGTAACCCTGCCTTGTGGAATAGCCAAAAAAAGGAGAGTCACCCATTTGGGAAGAGTCACCCTACACACAGGACCTTCTTCTTATAAAATACGCTACAAGAAACCAGAAATTAACTAAGTTGTGTTTCGTCCACAACTGAGACATTACTGGGCATCTAATGGATGGTGCAATAGTGGATGCTTGTTCATTATGGCCCAGAGCCAGTTCGCTGGCACCAAAAAGTCATGTGCTAGGACAGAGACATCAAGCAATGAGCTACATGTTATTTACAAGTCTTGGAAGCTATTCTCAATGTACCTAATGTAACTATGGAAATCATGCTTTTACAATTACTTTGACTCCTTTGAATGTACCTTTTTTGACTTGTGAGAACTCCCTACATTATAACTTACACTTTATAATAATGTAGGTAGTAAGTTGAGGTAGTAAGTTGATAAGTATCATAGACAAGTACCAAATGCATGTGCTTTCTATGTAGGAAGTAAGTAGGTGAGGTACTTTGTGGCTAACATAGAGAGATGCATGTCAATGGTTAGTACATAGTGAACCACCATGGGTACATAGTTAACCACTGCTGCTAGCCTTACGACATGGATACAAGGAAAAAGTGTTTCCTGTTCACACACCATCTATCATCCTGTTGCCTGCATGGTGCCCTGGAGCTGGTGGGTGGTGGTTCACTCTGACCTGAAGACAGTGATACTGGAAGTGGGCAGGACATAATTGGTGCAGCCCCTGGTAAGGAGCTGGATCCCCATGGACTGATCAGATTATGTCTATCTGATCACAATCTCTCTGACGTGTCTAATGTGTGGGATAGCTAAAAAAATAGCATAAACTGCCAGTCGGCCACAGTGAACCAGCACCCACCAGTGCACCATCCACTGGATGTCCATTATTACCCAGTTGTGGATGAACCTCAACTGAATTATTATTTGGTTTCACCTTGGTAACCAATTCTGTAGGATACAGGTCTCATATATAAGTAGATTGGTAGGAAAATAGGTAACTACTAGGTAAATAGATGGTTTATACATAGGTAAGGGCTGTTTTTACTACCTACCTACTAACAACCTGCTTGTGGGTTTTCAGTAGGTAGGTAGAAAAAAAAACAACTGAGCTAACCAACCATGGTTAGCTAAGGAACTGGAACCCAACAGAAAACTGTTTCCTGACCACTTACCATTCATTCTTCATGTGCGCTGGTGGGTGCTGGTTCACTGTGGCCCTGCCGGTCCTGCATATCACCGACCACGAGATTGCGTATCTTTTAGTATTTGTTGTACCGTCTTCTGGACCCGCTGTTTAGGCTTTTTCCCGTTCTTATTTCTGCAAAACCTGCCCCCTTTACCGATTGTGCGGCAGTAGATTCTGCGACGTTCTCAAGTGTTCCCTCCTGTATTTTCAACGGTTCCCTATCAATTAACGCCATGGAGCGGGCCATTAGTGGCGCATTCTGCCAGGAGAGAAAAATATCTTAAAGAATCAAATTACTTAAAAGCTTTATCAGTACCAAGTTGAACCCACTCTCCTTCTCTGATTTCTGGAATCGTCACATTGTCTTTGACCATGCAATAAGTTACTGTTTCACAGCAGAAGGACGCATTGTATTCAGCGGATGGAGCACAGCACCTTGGGCGAGTCAGCACGTCAGCACCCACGTTGGTACCATGGTAAAAATCCCAAAATCCATTTAAATTATTTCTAAATTGTACAAATATCCCATGCTTAGACTAAAATTTCAGGGTCTCTGAGTTCAAATATAACATTTTCTGGGCTTAAATATGGCCACTAAGAGGCCTCGATCATCACTCAAAGAGGTGAAGGTACCAACATGGGTTCTGGTTCACCTTGGCCCAAGCACTGCAATCAGGGAGGAGTGTTTCCCACTGATTGTCCAGAGGGAGGAGTGCAATCATCGTGACAAAAGGACGACTGCACATCCATATTATTTCTATGAAATGAAGGTAGTTGGTTTCGTGGAAATCTCCAAATAGCCTCAAGTTTCCTTATCGACAAACCGCGTGCACCATTGCACAACACGAAGAAACACATCTGCCTCCCTCTTCGGTCAAGTTAGAATCTAGATTGGAGACTGCACTCACACCCAAATTGTCATCCGTTCTCATGTTTATAGATCTGGGCTTGCCCTCAAGCTGCTCGCTGGTGCAACGGTTTTGCACATGACAAATCGTATTCTGGACTGGCTTGCTGATGATCGCTTTCACTTTACACGAATTTTCAGCCGGCTTTAATGGCAAGGTCGGTCCACTTCCTACTGTTAGCAAGAAGTAAACGTTAGTCGAGAAAGCTGGTTCAAGGAAGCGAAAGGAAAAGCCAAAGAAACTCTACCAGGTATCTGTTTCCCACCAGCATGCCTTTTAATCCCCAAACTCGGTCGGTCCACTTCCTATTGTTGCCAGGAATCAGTGCTCACCATGAAATTTGTTGCCCGTGATTGTTTGCAGAAGCTTCTTTTCATGAAAACGTTTCGTGACCTCTACTGTGTTGAGCAGAGGCAGCTTATGTATGGTGTGATGTTGTAGAGCAATATCATTGTGATTTTAATTTTTTTTGCAGCAGTTGTTGGAAAATGGAACCGGACCCTAGGCATGAAGAGCTGGGCATGAAGAGCCTGCCTTCTAGCTGCAAGGACGCTTGGGGGAAACAGATTCCACCAGAGCCTCCCCCATTCAACATGGTCAGCTGGATTGGCGAAAGATCTCATCAGTCAGAGATAACCATGGTCGAACAAGAACCGACAGGAGGGGAGAACGTCAATGGTCCCTCGACAATCCTTGATAACCCGAGTTCTATTGAGACACCTATCTCTTCGGAGCAAGAGCATCAGCTGATATTGCTTGAACCTGACCCAATACGAGAGGTAACCTTTGATGGCCTTTTAGTCCTGTCTTCTCTTGCTAAGAGCTCCTTGTTTGGTTCATTTCGGTGTTTCCTGCCCTTTGTATCCCCCCTTTCTTCGTGGCTTCGTCTGTAACTTCCATCGTTTTCGTGAGGTTCTTGTTACTGTGTTGTCTGTCTGGTAGAAAGTAGAAACCAGCATTGCACGGTTGGCGGTAAGAATCGCCAGTTCCCCTTAGAAAGAACCGAACTGGAATCTGGTCTGATTTTCAGAACTGAAACCGGCGCTTAATTATAGGACCAGGAATCGGGTTCTCTGTTCTATTTATGTATGGAGCCAGAACCGGGATCAGAACAGAGACACAAGTTTCTGAAGAACCAAGGGGGGTTACTCGGAGTTTAACCAGTAATCACCCCTCAGTTCCAGTTCGGGCTACTAAGAACCAAACCGGAATTGGATCTGATATTCAAAACCAAAATCAAATTTCATTTAGATCCAGAATGCTGATTCTATTTATGTCTGAAACCAGAACTGTGACAGTTCTACTTTATTTTTTAGAGCTGGAATCAGATGTTCTTCATAAGAGTAAAGAAACTTGTACACTGGTGGAAACCACTGTTGGGCAGTTCTTTTGATTTTGTGAAGAATTGTGTTCTGGGTTTTTTAACTATTAGAAATCAAAGAACCTTCAGTTCTGGGTTCTCGAAATTGTTTAGAATCACAGAACCTCTGGTTCTAGTTCTTCAATACTTCCAGCATCACAGACCCTTTTGGTTCCAGGTTTTTTTTTAATAAAAAAAAACTGTTGGTTTTCATGAAAGAACTGGCAACAAACCAAACAGTTTAGTAAGTTCTTTGATTTTTAAAGAACCCTCATGAAGGGTCAAAACCAGTTCTGTGATTTCTTAGAACCTCCAATCAAGGGTCAACACCAGTTCTTTGATTTTGAGAGCCATCAATCAAGGGCTCACATATATCTTATCCTTGTCAATCCCAGCTTTTAAAACGGAAGTGGCCATCCTGGAAGTGGCCATCCTGGAAGTGGCCAGTCAAGAGGCCCTTCCAAGGCACCCGAGATGCCAGTGACATAATGGTAAAACATGTTCCCCAAGAACCTTCTTCACCAAGGACAAAAACAAGTGGCAAGCCATCTCATCATCAGTCGGAGATAACTATGGAACTAGAACTGGAAGGAGGGCAGAGTGGTGGTCCGTTGATAGTTGATCAGCCCAATTTTATTGAGACGCATACTTCTTTGGCTCAAGAGCATAGGTTGACATCACTTGAACCTGAGCAAATACAAGAGGTCAGTTTTGATGACCTTCTTGCACCTTCAAATTCCATTTACTTTGGCTTCACTTTTCCTTCTCCCTTTTGTTACAATAAAATAATTCAATATATATCCAATACATAAATGGTTTTCGTCATTATTAACATCATGTTGGAAACAACTGAATGTGTGAACTTCTTCCTTGAGTCATTTAGCTCTTAATTTTAATTTTCCATCTTTCATCAGTATTTTCAATTTTTAAAAGTTTTTAGATGTCTTTTTTTTTCCCTTGTGTTTCGATTCAAGTTGAACCCAATTTGTTAACCTTTTTTAATAATATGAAATTTCTTGAATGAAAATGTTTCATTTGGAAAACCCAAAGGTAATTATTTTGGACCCTTTATGACCTCAAATTTTTTAGGATGTTTGCAAGATTTATTTCTTTCCAAATCTCTTCTTATGATGCTTTTAATTATGCCGATAAGTTTTTATGAACATGAAAATGAATCATATGTATAAAATATTGTGAGTTTGATTTTACCACAAAACAAATTTTTTTAGAAAGTAGGATGTTATTTTGATCTAATGGATGAATTGTTTTAGGGTTGAAAACTATGAAAGAGAAGTTGATATGTTTTACAAATTGTGTTGTATTGATCATCTTATCAATTGCAGATACATCCGGTTCATATTGTGTATCCAAATGGCCTTTTAACACACCCGGAATTAGTTGTCATTTTTTTTCATGGCATTGTTTCTAGAAAGGACATTGCCAAGGCATGGAAAGAAACATGGACATCAACTACCCACATCAATGGAGAGGAACCTACATTTTGGATCAAAGAGTGGTTGGCAAAGGACATGGGAGAAAATATCCAAATCCTTTCTCTTTCGTACGATACCAATATTTATGGGGTCAATGGCGATGTAACAGATATTGGGAAGAACCTTGTACAAAGTTTGGTCGTGAATCAAAGGTGAAATAATGTCCTTCCCAATTTTAATATTTGAAAGTTTTGTGTGTTTAAACATGTGTTTAACATAACCTTTCATACTTCAATGGATTTCAAATTTCATATTAGTTTTCATTACCAATTTATTTATAGTAGTTATCAAGGTTACAAAAATCTCTTTTAATTTGGGATAATATGTTAATAGAAAATATTGATAAAAATATTTAAATATATGTCATTTATGAGTTTTGAATATCCTTACATTATGCCACAAATGGAGTTTAAATACAAGAATGATGTTGTAACATAATTTAATTATAAAAATTGTTTGCATCTGCAGCTATGAAAAACTTTGGTGTGCTCCAATTATATTAGTTGGTCATAGCTTTGGTGGCTTGATCATCAAAAGTTTAGTGGTGGAAATCCAAAGACGCATGAATCAAATAACATCAAATGATATGGATTTAGCCATGAATGCAAGATCCAAGGGTTTTTATGATAACCTTACTGGGGTAGTTTTCTATGGTACTCCACATGGAGGTGGGACAGAAACGTTTTCAATGTATTTTGTAGAAATATGCCGAGAAGTGGGTCTTTTGAACAAGACCCACTCAATAACACAACAAAGCATCCTTGAGAATGTTCAAGTTTTAAGTCAAAAAATGGAACAACTTTCTGTGGACTTTGATCGAGCCAAACAAAATCTTAACATTTATGCTTTTCTTGAAGGGCAACCCATTAACCAAAATGAGGTAATTTTTCAATACAATGACCTTCAATAAATACGCAAATTGATATTTTTGTAGGAATTCAATTTTTTTGCAATTTTCTCTTTCAAATCTTTGCACAAGCCTTGTGTTAAAATGTGATTATATAAATGTGCTTGAAATTTGGGTGTATGTCCTTATGTTTCAAGTTTTTCATAACATTTTTTTAATTGAAAAAAAATTTAGGTTGACAAAATGCTTTTAAAATCAATGAAAATATGTCTAACTTGTATTTGATTTTCAATTCTCATTAAACTCTGTGCAGGAAATTCTTGTTCCATATGCATCAGCCCAACGATTGGCTGCTAACAATTGTTATAAAATTGAAGATGGAAACCATTTGACTATTTGCAAGCCACCTACAAGGAAGCACTTGACTTACTCACAATTGGTGGATTTTTTAAAGATTTGTTTAAAGGTGAGACATAATCTTCAATGCAAAAGTTTTAGTTGGTCATTATATGAAGAGGAGACTTAAAGGAATTTTTTAGGTTGTCATAATGCATCAAATGTCATTTCCATATGAGATCTTAACACACCTATCAAGTTGAATGGCCAATGTTTTTTCAAAAATAAGTGATATGTCCATCCCCAAAAATAATGATTGAAACAAAACTAATACCAAAAGAATTAAATGATCGAAAAATTAGGTGAGAAATCGAAATTAATTAATCATTTTTGTTTTGGGATCAAAATATCTTGATTGTAAAAGCAATGGTGGAAGTCAACCTTGTTGTTGATTAGACAATCAAAATTGGTTGATGAAAAAATATATATTAAAAAAAAATTGCCAATTTTTCAGCAACCAAAATTCACTAAAAACCAAAAATTAATTAAGAACAATTAGAAAAAAAGGTAATATATTTGAAATGTTCAATCGTCAATGAATTGATCTACAATGTTGATTTTGCAACCAAAATTTTATGATCGTTCATGTTTTTATTATTATTTATTGTTTCAATTATCCAACAACCAATAAATAAATAAATTTGTGGTCACTCAATTGAACTTTTAATCACCAAATGATTAAATGTTTTTTCGTAAAATTGTCATTGACTAATTTTTGATAATCCAATCAATGGCAAGGTTGATCCTCACAATTGATTTGGCGATCAAAATTATTTTGGTCACCTAGAAGAAGTAAAAATAAAAAATAATAAAAAAAATGTGGTTGCTTAATTTTTTCTCATTTTCAATCACTTGAATATTTCCCATTTTTTATCATTGTTTCAATTGTCATAGGTTTTCTTTTTCCATTAAACCCTTGCTCTTGACAACCTTATCAAGGTTTCGATTCAAGTTAACCTTAAGTTGACCTAAGTTGACCTAAGTTGACCCTATTTTGATGTAACATTAGGTTGTGTCAATGTTCAAAATGATGTGTAATGTAGTGATGGACATAATAATGCCATGACAACCTTGGGAAGTTATGTTCATAACATTTTTGTAAGATCTAACATTAAACATATAGGTGACAAAAACATAATCTAATTTTCTTTGTTAATTCATAACATTGATGATTGATTTGTGCTCACTTCAAATATACAAAATTGATAAAATTTTAAATTGTCATCAAAACATATGATGTAATAGCATGGGACTTTTATAATTTACATATTTTTAACAAATTATTTTTTTAATGTACATAGAATGATTATTATATGGCGTATATTTCTTTCAATCAAAATATTGATGTAAGATTTGCATGATGACAACAGAATCCACGAGAACTTCCATCACTACCATTGTGGGAAGTGAGCTTAGAAGAAAAAGCAAAGGAGACCTATAAATTGTTACAAAAGGAATTTATCATTGGTTTGGTTGGAATGGGGGGTATTGGAAAGACAACTTTGAGCAAAAAGATATACCATTTGTTCCATGAGCAATATGATAAATCTAGTTTCTTGGAGGACGTGAAATCAAAAAATATTGAAGATTTGAAAAAAGAACTCCTACAAGATTTGTGTGGCCGAAAAAAATATTACATGGAAGTTGTGAATGGTGATGATCTTAAGGATATTGAGGAGACCATGATGTCCAAGAAAGTGTTAGTAGTAATTGATAATGTTGATAAAAAGCTTATCAATGATTTATCAAAAGTTCTCGCTTTTCAAGGAAAAAATGGAAAAAGCAATGTAATTGTCACTTGTCGAGATTGGGGAATCTTGGAGCATCATTTAGATCCAAATGGAAGATTTGAAGTGCCATATCTTAACAAAAAACAAGCAATGGAACTTTTTCTATCACATGCATTTCATAATACAAAACAAGTGGAAAAAGGTTTTGAAAACATTGTTGAGGAGATTGTGGAAACATGTGATGGTCTTCCTTTAAGCCTTGAAGTCATGGGTGGTTTTTTGCACAAGAAAAAAAGCCAAGATATGCAAACAAGATTGAAAATTTGGAAAGGAGTTTTGAAAAAGTTACGAGAAGGGAAAAATTTCAATGGGGGTATAGAGAGCATACTTTGGCAAAGCTTGGAGATTTCTTATAAAGATTTGGACCAACCAAAAAAGGATATGTTTTTGGATATTGCTTGTTATTTTGGTGGTTTGAAAGAAATTATAGCCCTTCAAATATGGGATTCTGAATCTTCGCGACTTGAATTGCAAAACTTAAAAGATAGATCTCTTGTAAAAATCAACAAAGATGAAAATTTAATTATGCATGATCAATTGCGAGATATGGGTCGAAAATTTGCAATACAAGAGGAAAACGATCGAATATGGGATCCTGAAACAAATTTACGAATTTTGCATGAACAAAAGGTTATCATCACTACATCAAATTATTAACTATTTTTTAATTTATAATTTAAAATTAGTATATTAAAAAAACACATTAAACTTATTGCATAATTTAAAAGTTATATCTATCAACTCATATGTTGTATTTTTTCATGTGATAGGTGGCCTCAAGACTACAAGGTTTATCATTGGAAGGGAATGAAAAATTGGTTTTAGGGATTTTCAAGAATGTACACCTCCCCAAACTAAGGTTGTTTGACATGGCTCAAGTTTCATCAAACATCATGGAAGGATTCTTACATGACCAACATGTTTGTGAATTGCGATGGATACATTGGCAACAAGCCAAAATTAAAAAAATACCATTTAATTTTGGTCATTGTCCCAACTTGCGTGTGCTCGATTTATCAAAATGCATGAACTTAAAAGTATTACCTACATCTATTGACAAATTGACTACCCTTCGATTATTGGATTTGTCAGGGTGTTCACGGTTGAAGGAGTTACCCACATCTATTGACAAATTGAGTACCCTTGAACACTTGGATTTGTCAGGGTGCTCGGAGTTGAAGGAATTACCCACATCTATTGACAAATTGACTACCCTTCGATGGTTGAACTTGTCGAGGTGCTCGCAGTTGAAGGAATTACCCTCATCTATTGATAAGTTGACTGCCCTTCAATTATTGCATTTGTCAGGGTGCTCTCAATTGACGAAGTTACCGACATCTATGGACAAATTGATGAGCTTTGAAAACGTAGATTGGTCACGGTGCTGGAACTTGACAGGGTTACCTACACCTATTGACAAATTGACTAACCTTAAAAAGTTGGATTTGTCAGGGTGCTCACAATTGAATGAGTTACCTACATCTATTAACAAATTGACTACCCTGCAATTGTTAGATTTGTCAAGGTGCTCACAGTTGAAGAAATTACCTAAATCTATTGACAAATTAACTTCCCTTGAAAAGTTGGATTTGTCAAAGTGCTCACAATTAACGAAATTACCTACATCTATTGACAAATTGATTAGCCTTGAAAAGTTGGATTTGTCAGGGTGCTCGAACTTGATGGAATTACCTACATCTATTGACAAATTAACTAGCCTTGAAAAGTTGGATTTGTCAGGGTGCTTGCAATTGACGGAGTTACCTACATCTATTGACAAATTGATTGCCCTTCGATTATTGGATTTGTCAAAGTGCTCAGAGTTGAAGGAGTTACCTACATCTATTGACAAATTGACTTCCCTTGAACATTTGGATTTGTCAAGGTGTTCGCAATTGCAGGAGTTACCTACATCTATTAACAAATTAACTTCCCTTGAGTTGTTGTATTTGTCAGGGTGCTCACAATTGAAGGAGTTACCCACATTTATTGACAAGTTGACTTCCCTTCAATTGTTGGATTTGTCAAGGTGCATGCAATTGAAGGAGTTGCCCCCATCTATTGATAAATTGACTACCCTTCGATTGTTGGATTTGTCAAGGTGCTCGCAATTGAAGGAATTACCTAAATTTATTGACAAATTGATTGCCCTTCAATCCTTGCATTTGGCACGATGTTCGAAGTTGAAGGAATTACCTACATCTATTGACAAATTGACTACCCTTCGATGGTTGGATTTGTCAGGGTGCTCACAATTGAACAAATTACCTACATCTATTGACAAATTGACTAGCCTTGAAAAGTTGGATTTGTCAGGATGTTCACAATTGATGGAATTACCTACATCCATTGACAAATTGACTACCCTTCAATTGTTGGATTTGTCAAGGTGTTCACAGTTGAAGGAATTGCCTACATCTATTGACAAATTGACTTCACTTGAAAAGTTGGATTTGTCAGGGTGCTCGAACTTGACGAAATTACCTACATCTATTGATAAATTGATTAGCCTTGAAAAGTTAGATTTGTCAGGGTGCTCGCAATTGAACGAATTACCTACATCTATTGATAAATTGACTACCCTTCAATTGTTAGATTTGTCAAGGTGCTCAAAGTTGAAGGAGATACCCCCATGTATTGACAAATTGGCTACCCTTCAATCGTTGAATTTGTCAGAGTGCTCACAGTTGAGGGAGTTGCCTCCATCTATTAACAAATTGATTGCCCTTCAATTGTTGGATTTGTCAAGGTGCTCGCAGCTGAAGGAGTTACCCACATCTATTGACAAATTGATTACCCTACGATTATTGGATTTGTCAAGGTGCTTACAGTTGCAAGACTTACCCAAATTTATTGACAAATTAACTACCCTTAAATGGTTGAATTTGTCAAGGTGCTCGCAGTTGAAGGAGTTACCCACATCTATTGACAAATTGATCGGCCTTCAATTGTTGCATTTGTCAGGGTGCTTGCAATTGACGAAGTTGCCTACATCTATTGACAAATTGACTAGCCTTGAAAAATTGGATTTGTCAGGGTGCTCACAGTTGAAGGAGTTACCTACATCTATTGACAAATTGATTGCCCTTGAATGGTTGAATTTGTCAGAGTGTTCACAATTGAAGGAATTACCTACATCTATTGACAAATTGACTGCCCTTGAATGGTTGAATTTATCAAGGTGTTCGCAATTGAAGGAATTACCTACATCTATTGACAAATTGACTGCCCTTGAATGGTTGAATTTATCAGGGTGTTCACAATTGAAGGAGTTACCTACATCTATTGATAAATTGACTGCCCTTGAATGGTTGAATTTATCAAGGTGTTCGCAATTGAAGGAGTTACCTACATCTATTGACAAATTGACTGCCCTTAAAAAGTTGGATTTGTTAGGGTGTTCATAGTTGACAGAGTTACCTACTACATCTATTGACAAATTCACTCACCTTGAAAAGTTGGATTTGTTAGGGTGCTTGCAGTTGAAGGGGTTACCTACATCTATTGACAAATTTACTTCCTTTAAGTGGTTGTATTTGTCAAGGTGTTCACAATTGAAGGAGTTACCCACATTTATTGACAAGTTGATTGCCCTTCAATCGTTGAATTTATCAAGGTGCTCCTAGTTGAAGGAGTTACCTACATCTTTAACAAATTGACTATTCTTCAATCATTGAATTTGTCAAAGTGTTCGTAGTTGAAGGAGTTACATACATCTATTGACAAATTGATTGGCCTTAAAAAGTTGGACTTGTAAGGATGCTCGCAATTGAAGGAGTTACCTACATCTATTGACAAATTGACTTGCCTTGAAAAGTTGAATTTGTCAGGGTGTTCGCAAGTTGACAAAATTGCTTACATCTATTGATAAATTCATTAGCCTTGAAATGTTGGATTTGTCGGGGTGCTTGAAGTTGAAGGAGTTACCCACATCTATTGACAAATTAACTGCCCTTCAATCGTTGAATTTGTTTAAATGCTTGTAGTTGGAGTTACCTACATTTATTAACAGATTGACTACCCTTCAATTGTTGGATTTGTCATGGTGCTCATAGTTGAAGGAATTAGCCACATCTATTGACAAATTGATTACCCTTCAATCATTGAATTTGTCAAAGTGCTCGCAGTTGAAGGAGTTACCTACATCTATTGAGAAATTGACTACCCTTCAATATTTGCATTTGTTAGATTACTCCCAATTGAATGAATTACCTACATGTATTCACAAATTCATTGTTCATGTAAAGTTGAGTTTGTCAAATTGGTTGTAGTGGAAAGAGTTACCCACATCTATTGACAAATTAAATACTCTTCAAGATTTGAATTTGTCAGGGTGCTCATAGGTGAAAGAATTATCTACATCTATTGATAAATTGACTACCCTTGAAAAGTTAGATTTGTTAAAGTGTTTGTAATTGAAGGAGTTACTTACATATATTAAGAATTTGATTGCCCTTAAATGGTTGTGTTTGTTAGGGTGTTCACAATTGAAGGAGTTATCTACATTTGTTGATTAAATTGACTACCCTTGAAAAGTTGGATTTGTCAAAGTGCTCGTAGTTGGAGTTACCTACATCTATTTGACAAATTGATTGCCCTTGTAGAGTTGAACTTGTGAAGGTGCTCGTAGTTGAAGGAGTTAGTTGCATCTATTGACAAATTGAATGTTCTTCAATACTTGGATTTAGCAATGTGCTCAAAACTAAAAGAGTTAATCTTCACCTCAACTTTAGATTTTTCTTTTTTCCATGTGCTAACCATATGCTTTAAAATTGCTTGTGTTTTCACACCTTTCTTCCTTGACTTTTGTAATTCTTGGTTCTCCCACTTTGCACTAGGTAATCTATTTGTTAATGTATTGATTTGTAATCCTAGATTGCCCATCTTGTAATTAATTACTACCATGACCTAAAACGTTTTTGTAATCTTGTTTGCTTCCATGATTTCTGCAATAAGATCTTCCATTGATTTACGTGTGAGGCTATGTGGTGTTGGCTTCTTAGATCCTTTTTTTAAAAATACTGCATGTTCTTTCATTTACACATCTAACCTAAAGATTTCCTTTTTGCAAATCCCAACCTACTCTCTCGTACATGTATTATTGGTGGTTTAAATTGTGTTGGAATCTATAATGTATCCACCATTACTTGTTGCATTTGTTTCATTACATTCTCTAAATGTTATTTCTATCTTACTGATTGTTGTAGATGTTATTCCTATTTTTAAGTGTCTTAAAAAAATTGTACTTCTATTAGATCTAGAGGGACTATTTTATGTATTTCCATCTCTATTACAAAATGTGGGTGTAGTTCACTAGTCCCCATTCACTAGACTAGTGAATTCACTGCTTCTTCATTTGTCCCCGTTCACTATAACCCATGAATTCACTCAAAATCCAATGAAATCACTTGGCGTATAAGGACACCTTTTGTTGTAGTGCATCTATGTTTAATATTCATACCATGAATCCATTAGATAAACTTGATATTTTTGTCATTGTTCCTCTAATATTTGTTCCAAATTTGGAATAATATTCTCCTTTTTCTTCATAGTTATTTTTTGACCCTCATTTCTTAAAGTAGTGGAGAATGTACATTGCTTTGTACATTTGCAAATATATACCTCCATGCAACTCCTATAATTATTGGTACAAATTTTCTATTGTTTCTTCTCATTACCTATTTTCTTCCTTCGTCTTTTGGTGTTGGTTCCACATTTTGTCTAAATATTTCTCTCACCTTAGATTTTAACTTCCCCATTGATTTCATGAGCTCCATACAATGGTTTAGGTCAATGTAACTACTAATGCCTACTAGTTTCAATTGCAAGTTTATAATCAATGGGAGCACTCAACCACAATGATAATAGAAGGTGAGCAAAAAGCAATGAGCAATGAATAGGTGAGCATGCTCGTGTGAGTAGGAAGGAATCTTTTAAGAATATTTTGTGCTACATCATAGAAATTTTGAACAAATCATTTCCACGTAGGTAATTTTTGTGATGTGGAAAATATTCCCTTAACATGGAATGGAATATTCATCCGCATCACCCAACACCTTTAATGGAGACAATAATTGTTCTTTCATTTTCAACATGTTTTTTGACCAACAAAATTGTATCATTAAAGTGGTGTATTCAAGTTAATTATAACTATTACACATTCACATCAACAATGCACATCTTGTTAAAATGATGATACAATAATTAGATCTCTCGCTTATGTAATTAAAACTAATTTTTTACATGAAGTTCTTTACTAATGATGACATAATCTTTTGTGCTTCTCCACCCCTATGCCTTTGAACTCTACAAATGTGATTAGTTGTCAAAGGCCTTAATGCACATCAACAAATGTAAAACCTCCTCTCAACTTCACGTGCAATAGTGAATGAAAACTTTTGTGAACCCACAATACATGATGGTCTATAGGACATGATATATGTGCTCACATTGCATCCATGCCCCACATCCACCCAAAGAATGTGCAGCCATTGTGACAAAATTTAAACATGAGCAACCAGGATAATTTCCCATAGTCACAAGGTAACGTTTTTCATTGGAAAGTACATTGTAGATTTGTCCATATCCTGGTGGAAGGACATCAACAAAAGGGAACATGGTATAGGGGAATGTGAGCCATACCAACATGGCCATGGCCGGTAGTCTCAATTTTTAAGGATTGCATTAGGGATATTCAAGTGATGAGGTTATTAGGGATTTTTAACAACTTCGTGTTAGAATAGGGGTTGATGAATGTGCACAGTTGTGTGGGCGGGGGGGGGGGTTGTTTTCTTTTCTGAAATACAATATTAGTTGGGTTAGTTATTTTTTTCAACAAAAAGCTAGTAAACCATATTTTTGGGGCTTCAGTGGCATAATTAAAAATGAGAAATCTCTAGAGGGTTAGGGGTAGAATTAGACACAAAAATTCATGGTGTGCAACAAACATTGATTTTTTTTCTAGTATTTAATGAGTGACAAGGATGTTAGGGATTTATAAAGCAGGTGAGAGGGGGTTGGTGAAAGGTCTAATAGAGATAGAATAATCTTCAAGCCGTAAGAACATATGATCAATTCGAATCAGCTTAATGATTAAATAGGTAATGTGATAGTGTGCCAATGATAATAGGAGTTTCATAGTACTGAAACATTTATTTAGATTATGAATAAGCTCAACAAAGAGCTACAAGTACATGTTAAGCTTGGGCTATGCCATAGTGATAGTTCATAGTTGCAAGAAATCTAGAATGCATTGAATGGTATGAAATAGGTAGTCCGCTTTGCTATTAGGAGGTAGTCGACGAATCGAACCGCGCAACCAACGATAGTGTCCAACGCCGGGAACTGAAGACCAAGCGAAGATAGAAATGTCTTTGGTTTGGTAATAACCTTCACAAACATTTTCAGGTTCGTCACCGAAAGTGGGGTCAACTTGCAACAAGATCACCAGGGTGTGAGAGTTCGGCGAAATACGATAATACTAGGTTCGAGGGGTTCGACTTCAAAACGAGCGGCACCTCCTAAGGTGCGGGTTTTTCATCATGAGGATGTTATGTTAGGGTCAAATCTAGAGATGTCTTTGGAGGCGATTCTTCATTTGCTTGTGCAGCTTGGGGCCCGTAAGATGCGACCATGCGCGACGCCATAATTCTGAGGAGAAGAAAAAGTTAGATCTTCAATCAAAATCAAATCGACAATGAAAGGCGGAGGACTGGTTACATTGAAGTGCGCAATCGTAATTTATAGATCAAGGAAAGAAGGAAACGCGTGAGTAATGGCCTAGAACATGGTAAAGTAAAATCTTAAAGTCAAAGGGAAAAATTGAAAGTTTAAGTAAATTTGGTTGGGGGGAAAATGAGAAGAGGTGAAAAGGATTTTTCTTTCACCTTCCATTAGCCACCAAGCTTGGAACTTTCCATTAGCCACCAAGCATGGGAACCTTCTCCTTCACCTTCCATTAGCCACCAAGCATGGGAACCTTCTCCTTCTCCTTCCATTGACCTCCAAGCTTTGGATCTACCTTCACCTTCCTCCTCATTCTCTTGAAAATGTGGACTTGGATCATTAGAGCTTCTATTTTTCCCCGGACATAGTTTTCAATTCAATCTTGAGAATACTTGTTCCGACAAGCTTCTTGAGGAGGAAAAAAATGTTTAGCCTTGGAGTTGGGAAAAGGAAGGAGAGTAGAATGGAAATCTTGTAGTAGTTTTGAAGGAATGGAGGTGAATAGAGATAGTATGGGGAGGTTGGAACTTTAGAGAAATCTCACAAACCCTCTCGGGTTTCATAACATAGCTTCTTGCTGGTTTAGCTGCAAATCTTGAAATTTGGTAGGAAGGTGCGCCAGTAGTTAACTTTCCAATGAGCTAAAGCAAGCCGGATTTGAGTAATTTATGTGTTAGAAACAATGTTCCAAGTGACTGGTGGTTTGCAGTCACGCTAGACCAACTGCCTTCATAAAACCCTTTCTGGTTTGGTGGTATAACTCTTCAATGGTTTAGTTGCAGATCTTGAAATTTGGTAGGAAGGTGTGCTTAGTATTTACTTTCCAATGAGCTAAGGCAAGCCAGATTTGAATAATCTATGTGCTAGAAATAATGTTCCAAGTGACTGGTGGTTTGCAGTCATGCTAGACCAATTGCCTTCGTAAAACCCTCTCGGGTTTGGTGGTATAACTCTTCACTGGTTTAGTTGTAGATCTTGAAATTTGGTAGGAAGGTGCATCTAGTAGTTTGTTTTCTAATGAGCTAAAGTGCGCCGAATTTGAGTGATTTATGTGTTAGAAACAATATGTCAAGCGATTGGTGGTTGCAACCAAGTTGAACATGATATTGAGTTCATAAAAAGTTTGTTTAAATGAATGATAACTTAACATAAGATTCTAGGATTTAGAACGTTTGAGTTTGGAAAATATATGTACCAATGTTAAGTTCTGAATGATACATAGGAGGCAAGGTATTTAGTTTCAACTATAAACGCAATCTAACATTTAGAAATATTTTTGCATTTTTCCTTCACCGGTAGCATTTGTGCTTTCAAGCATAATCACCTTGTAGAACCAGGAGTAGAGGAACAAAAGTTGCCTCATGGGGAGAAACAATTTTCGAACCTCCCAATTATTGGTGTGTTAAATTAAATTTGGAAGCTCCTTTCACCTTCTTACCACCACGAATCATGGGCCAATAAGCCACATCTATTGGCCTGACAAGGTTCTACCAACAAACAACAAACGTTTAGTAATTGCCTACCCTAGAAGGTTCACCTCTAAACAAACTACAAGCATTGTTCCTACGCTAGTTGACGCGCTCCTAAGTCACGGGGTGAAACCCACTTGAGGGTTTCACAAAGTCAAGTTGCGGAAAAGTGACTTAGCGGCACGCTCCCGGCTTCCAACTCTAGAAAGGGGTAGAGGGTCGAGTTGGGAGCCCAGGGATTAGACTAGGAAGAGATCAAGCTTTTAGATCACACGAACCTGCATCACAAACCAACACAAGTTGGTTAGAATCCATTTGCACTCTTTTGGTGTTGGGACAAGCCACGGGGACCCGGACTCACTTGGACTCACCACATCCTTGGCTCGAGAGTATGCCACCACCATATTCCCTATAGTATTCTCTGCAGCTCGCCACGGAGGGGGCATCCAAATGGCACAAATTCCCGGGACTCCCGAAATGGAGTCCCGATTTTGTCTCGGCGGGACTCCCGGAACTTTGAACCGCCATAACTCCCGACTGCCGAGTTGGATCGGGACGAGGTCTGAACCGAAGTTGTAGCCCTCGTCGAGATCTTTCCAACGCCGTATCGCACTCCCGATTCGAATGTCGGGAAGGCATCGATTCCCGACTTTTAGTGGTCGGGAGTCAAATTGCCAATTTGACTCCCGGCCCTTCTTTTTCCCATAACTTGGGCTGCAGATGTCCGAATTGCCAATGCGAGGGCATTTTCGATATCTACGTTTCAAGACCTTTTCAACGACACTAAGAACACCCCAATGCAAGGTGTTTTGCCCCTTGCTGTCGAGCTCTGAACATTCGGGAGTCCCGGAGGACTCCAAATCCCCAACTTTTCCAAGTGTTGGGCTTCACCCCCACACTTGGCCAAGTTAGGGTTGCGACACTAGTGGTCAAAGAAAAACCTTACTTCTTCCAAACATGTAACCTCCTTTTGGGTGAAGTTAATATCTTTTAGAATTGGCCAAAAACTTGGAACTTGAGGCCTAGTAACAACACATTTTCACACTATCCCACCCACACAACAATTAAGGTTGTCAACACAAAAACAATGTTAATGATGTTCTAATGTTTCGCCTCATAATCCAACCCTGAAACCTAAATAACATGGAGCTAGAATTCTATTTGTTGTTTTAAAGACATTGATTTTTGTTATGCATTTGACCCCTATGTTTTTTTGAAGTGTTGAACATTGGATAAAAAAATTAGTCGCACATTGTTCAATGTGCCACTGGCCATTGATAGAAATAATCTTTTTAGCTCCAACCCACCTCAAGAGAATATTGGAAGAATGTAATGTGAAGTGAAAGGCGTTGGGTGGGTGGGAACATTTTGAACATTATTGGAATTAATAGTAGGGGAGGCCATTCATGGATGAGAAAAATTTACATTGTCTGGTCTATGGGAATCACTATTTGCCCCATGAGGATAATCAATGCAATGCTTGGCCAAACCAAAAACCTCTTCACTTTCAAGGTACAAAATTTGAATCATGAATGAAGTCCTTGTAGTTTGTAACTATTGTTACAAGTCGAATAAGATCATGTGACACTTGGGCCCTTCTCAATAGTAGTTCATTCTTGTTAGGACCATGGCTAAATGGGCCACCTTGCAAGTATTCTCTATAAAGTGTGGATTGCTTAAAAACCTGTAGATAGTCCTCGGATGTGGCTATGAACAAGCAAGTGCCATGTTTTCTTGACTGTTGCAACCAAATGTTGTGCACAATTTCTACCAAATTACATGTAAGCATGTATACGCATTGTCGTCATTGAACTTTTGCAAATGTGAAAGAAAGAAAACCAGGCAAGATAAAAATCACCACAATATTAATGTCTTAAAAAAGAAATCAAAGCCAATTTTTTTTAAAAAATAGGAAAATGAGATCAAGAGTATATTGTCATGACCCTAGCTTTGTGCTCATGACTAAGGCAAAGGCATGGAAAGGTGTGAGTCAAGAATCACATTCATACTCGTGGGAGTGTAAGAGAATGTGAGGGAATGAGCCCACACACTCCCAAGTGGATTCCCACTTGGGAAGGTTTAGTCCACTTGGGAGGGTTAAGGTTTAAACCGTAAACCCTGGGCCAAAATGGTGTCTTGTGAGGTGTTATTAACATTATCATTGACAATCTTATATCAGCTAAAGGTCACAATGCATTATTTCCTTGTGTCGACGCCATGGAAATTTGGTACAATGTACTGAATATAGTGTTGTTGGAATCATAAGCAACATCCTTGGAAATATGAAGCAAACCGCATTGGAATCCAAACATTGCACACAAATTAACGCACCCCTAAACTCCTTGATGGGCTCAGCTACGAGTCCAAAGGTGACGACAATGGAAGGAGAAGGAATCAAAGCACATTCCTTGATTCATAGCATTTCGGGGGTAGAAAAGCATGTTGTAGCTCCGAGATGAAGACTAAGAAAATTGACAACCAAGTAAATTACTCACATGGACCTACACAAACCAAACAACAAGTTGGATAATGCATAGTTGGAATATTTTTGGTGCATGGATGAGCCATGGGCAGACATAGACTCACAAGATTCACCATAGCATGGACTTGGAGAAGCCACCACCTTCCCCCTTATAGTATTTTCTGTGCCTAACCACGGGGTCGACACCCAAATGTCATTTTGTCCCAAGACTCCCAAGTTGGAGTCCCGAAATTCCCAAAATTGAGCTCCCATAACTTTGTGTGCAAACCTCCGATTGAGGTGAGGTTTGAAGCAAAAATTTAGCCCTTGTCTAGAGTTTTCCAATGCTATGTGACACACTGCCTGCAAAAAAGGAAATCATGGCAATTATCTTCTTTTAGTGGTCAGGAGTCAAATTGTCAATTTGGCTCGTGGCCTTTCTTTTTGCCATAACATGTGTTTTAAATATACAAATGGGTCATGCGAGCCCATTTTAGACAGTTACATTCCTAGAGCTTTTCAATGATATTAAAAACTCTTCAATCCAATGGGTTTTGACCCCTAAAATTGCTCTCTATAGATTTGGGACTCCATTGGGACTCTAACTCCCAAAGTGGGAACTCACTTGGGAGTGTGCAGGTTTATTTCCTCACATTCTTCCACACTCTCGGGAGCATGAAATGTGACTCCCGTGTTTCACTTTTGGCCCGCACCTTTACAAGTCCTTGCCTTGGTCACGAACCGAAGGCTAAGGCTACGACACAAACATTGTTTACAAGCAATAGTGGTTCAAAATTCATCTACTAATATTATAAGTTACAACTATCCATCAACATGAAACGTGGTTATTTTATCAACCAAGTTGCTATAGTAATATTTAAGCACAAACACAACACAAGTTTGAAAACAACATTTTTATCAAACTAGAATTTCTTTGAGGGATGCCTAAGAAACATAAAATGAAGCAAAAAAGAAGAGTCACACACACAAGATGCAAGGGGTAGGCTGAAAATTTTTTACAAAAATCTAGATCTTATCGAACAGAAAACTAAGGTGACAAATGAAATAATGAAATTGTTGGATGAATGAATTATCAAAGGCCATACAAAGGGATTCCCAAATTTGCAAGTTGTTGCACTTATTTTGTGATTAGACCAAACGAATAATCAAAGTTCAAAACTATTACAAGTCATGTCAATTAAATTAAGAAAGTGAGCTTAATCTACCTAAATATATCTAAGAAACCCATCAACAAAGATGATTGATGTCTTGCACCATAATTTGCATTAAAAACATTGTGACCAACAACCATTTCACCTTGCAACTTGGAATTATGGGAAAGGAAATAAGGTGATACAGACCAACAGATAAAACAAAAAACTTGTGGGGTTCAATTATTGGCCAACTAGAAAGCAAGCTACATCAAACAAATATCTTTTTTAGAGGAAAGACATTAAGGTCAAATTGTCCAATGATAGTTGGAATACTTGAAGATTCCGAAAGGAAGTTGAAGACAAAAGCGTATAGAGACCGGTAGAAGGACAACATACCAAAAGGAAAACAAAATTTAAATAGAATACTTGTTGTAATATTTTATAACATGTGACGTTGTCAGACACGAATGTGCACAAATTTAAGTCCAGTAATAATGGGAATAGATCATTAAACTCCTTACATACAGAAACACAAAAATTGATTAGTTGGTGGTATTTGCATGAAGGTGTGTCAAATAATGGAAATGAAATGTGTTCAATGGTAATTTGGGAAAAGAATCCCCAAATGGACGGTTTAGGAAAACCCCAAAGACAGCGTGATTTTGAAGATTGGAACAATATTAACACTAGAAATGATAGTCACATGGGGAATTGTGTACGAAGGAAAAAATTTATCAAGAAACATATAATCATCTAAAATCATTATAGGTGGTGGGCAACTTTGGAGAGACATCAAAGTTGGAAAATGTGATATCTAAATCAAAACTAGAGGAAACACCTCACAAATGAATAAATACTCTAATTGTGAAGCTTAAAATGGAATCGAATAAATGCATATTATGTGAAGAATCGGCTCTCAAGGTGTTGTCAAACATAGAGATCCTACACACAACAACAACGATTATCAATAGCTAGACATAATAACATCATGAATGAAACCTCATAACGAATTGTACATAGCAATAATGTCATGCCTAATGGTCAATGTATATCAAATGAAGATATGTCGGCAGTAATGAATGAAAATCAATGCATTCAATGCTTTCATCCTTAACCCTAACTAGTGCCAAATAAACGTGATACACAAATTAAACATGGTGATGAATATGGTCACACCAAAAAGATTTGTTAACCATAGCCAATGTGTGTCCCTGTCATTTCCATTTTAATGCTGAGTAAATTGGTAATAAAAAATTTCAAGTGGGGTTATTAGTAAAAAAATGCTTATACATAGGAACCATTCTCAACTCCTAGACTTCATAACATCAAACATGAGAACCCATATAAATGTTTTAAAATAGGATCTCATCCAAGCCTTCGTAATGGAAAATGTTCATGATTGCTATAAGTCGAAGAATATATATCAAATATCTAGAAGTCGATCACACTGGATGTGTCTAACTGTTGTCATTTCTTTCATCCCACAAGCTAATCTACATGATAGTCATTCAGTAAGTGGAGTAAAATTAGGGATGAAAGTAGTCACCACACTAAATCTCATCCACACCAACTAACTTTTTCGATTTCATGTGGGTACTATTGATTTTCACGGAGGGAAAATTATTTGAAATTTTACATTTATGTGCAAGTAGTATATTTGAAAGGGATTGCAGAGTCTTCACTTTCTTTCTTATTTGCAAGTAGTTGTTGTTGAATAAACTTTATTGCAAAATCCTATGTAAGATATATGGGCACATCTCTAAGCTTTCATGCACCTACCTCCCCTATAAAAGGGGCTTTATCCTCAAGCCCATCCCCCTTTATTTGTAGGCACATTACAGGGGGGGCCTAGGGTAGTTAAATAATCATATTTCTATGCTTTAGGAGATATGGATGTATCTCCAAAGTCCTAGTCACCTGTACACCCCAAAAAAGGGTTGTATTTCCCAAGGTCCCCATTCCATATCTCCCATGGTCCCCTAGGACAATGTAGGGTAATTGAACTTCTTTATAGTAAGTTTGAAGTGAATTTGTGTAATTTTTTTAAATTCATGCAATTCAAATTTTACTTCTTTAGCTTATTGTCTAGCCATTAGTAATAAAATATTGATTCATTTATTCATCCGTCCACCCACGTCCATTGCCATTTTAAAAGGACTTGATTACATTAATTAATTTGGCTCAACTAGGCAAAATCAAATTAAACTTAACAAAAATAAAATAAATTGGATGAATTTCAATATGGTTAAATGATTTAGGTTTAATTTAACTAATTTTGATTAAAAAAAGTTTTGGAAAATTTTGACAACCTTTAACAAAGCTTGGCACAATTAAACAACTTTGGCAAAACTTCGCACAACTTGATAACTTTGACAACATTTGCCAAAACCTCGCACAACATCAACAAAACTTGGTAATATTCAATCATTTAGGCAAATCTTGGCAAAACCTCACACAATAGTGGCAAAACTTCACAATATTCAATAATTTTGCCAAAACTTGGCAAAAAGTTACCTACATCTATTGACAAATTGGCTACCCTTGAAAAGTTGGAGTTGTCAAGGCGCTCGTAGTTGACAAAATTGCCTACATCTATTAACAAATTGACTCGCCTTGAGAACTTGAATTTGTCAAGGTGTTCACAATTGATGGAGTTGCCTACATCTATTGACAAATTGAGTGCCCTTGAAAAATTGGGGTTTGTCAAAATGGTCGTAGTTGAAAGAATTACCTACATCTATTGACAAATTGATTGCCCTTGTAGAGTTGAACTTGTTAGGGTGTTCGTAATTGAAGGAGTTAGTTACATCTTTTGAGAAATTGAGTGCTCTTCAATATTTGGATTTAACAATGTGTTCAAAACTAAAAGACTTATTTACATATGTTAATGAATTGATCACACTTGAATGGTTGGCTTTGTCAAGGTGCTTAAAGTTAAAAGATTTACCTTCTTCTATTAACAAATTATTGCTACTAAATGTTTGAATTTGTTAGGGTGTTCATAGTTGAAAAAGTTACCTATAACTATTGATAGATTAACTACCCTTGAAGAGTTGAATTTGTTAGGGTGCCTATAATCGAAAGAATTACGTACATTTATTGACAAACTAATTGCATTTGAAAAGTAATTACAATCGATCTAACTCCTTGAACTTTTTGTTCTTTCCAATAATGATATATATGCTCTTGACATTAATCTTCACCTCAACTTTAGATTTTTCTTTTTTCCATGTGCTAACCATATGCTTTAAAATTGTTTGTGTTTTACACCTTTCTTACTTGACTTTTGTAATTCTTGGTTCTCCCAATTTGCACTAGGCAATCTATTTGTTAATGTATTGATTTGTAATCCTAGATTGCCCATCTTGTAATTAATTATTGCCATGACCTAAAACATTTTTGTAATCTTGTTTGCTTCCATGATTTTTGCAATAAGATCTTCCATTGATTTACGTGTGAAGTTATGTGGCGTTGGCTTCTTAGATCCTTTTCTTGAAGATACTACATGTTCTTTCATTTACACATCTAACCGAAAGATTGCCCTTTTGAAAATCCCAACCTACTCTCTCATACATGTATTATTGGTGGTTTAAATTGTGTTGGATTCTATAATGTATCCACCACTACTTGTTGCATTTGTTTCATTATAGTCTCTCAATGTTACTTCTATCTTATTGATTGTTGTAGATGTTATTGTTATTCCTATTTTTAAGTGTCTTAAAAAAATTGTATTTTTATTAGATCTAGAGGGACTATTTTATGTACTTCCATCTGTTCTTAATATTCATACCACTAATCCATTAGATAAACTTGATATTTTTGTCATTGTTCCTCTAATACTTGTTCCAAATTTGGAATAATATATATATTTTTTTCCATAGTTATTTTTTCACCCTCATTTCCTAAAGTGGTGGAGAATGTACATCCCTCTATACATTCACAAGTATGTGCCTCCATGCAACTCCTAGACTTATTGGTACAAAATTTCCATTGTTTCTTCTCATCACCTATTTTCTTCCTTCATCTTTTGGTGTTGGTTGCACATTTTGTTTAATTCTTTCTCCCACTTTAGATTTTAACTTCCCCATTGACTTCATGAGCTCCATACAATGGTTTAGGTCAGTATAACTACTAATGCCTATTAGTTTATGTTGCAAGTTTAGAATCAATGGGAACAGTCAACCACAACGATAATAGAAGGTGAACAACAAGTAATGAACAATGAGTAGGTGAGCATGCTCATGTGAATAGCAAGGAATCTCTTAAGAATATTTTGTGCCGCATTAGAAAATATTTTGAATGAATCATTTTCCACATAGATCATTTTTGTGACGTGGAAGAATATTCTTTTGACATGGAATGGAATATTTTTCCACCTCACCCAACATTTTTAATGGAGACAATAATTGTTCTTTCATTTTCAACATGTTTTTTGACCAACAAAATTGTGTCATTAAAGTGGTGTATTCAAGTTAATTATAACTATCATACATTCACATCAACAATGCACATTTTGTTAAAATGATGATATAATAATTATACCTCTTACTTGTGTAATTAGAATTAATTTTTTACATGAAGTTCTTAACTAATGATGACATAATCTTTTGTACATTGCACACCTAACTTCAAACTCTATAGATGAAAAAATCATAAAAACTGATGCAAACAGAGCCATGTTATCCATATTTTTGTACATACTCCTTTGAACTTTATACTGATGATGACATAATCTTTTGTGCTTCTCCACACCTATTCCCTTGAACTATACAAATGAATCTACAAATGTGATTAGTTGTTAAAGGCCTTAGTGCACATCAACAAATATAAAGCCTCCTCTCAATTTCACGTGCAATGGTGAATGAAATCTTTTGTGAGCCCATAATACATGATGGCCTATACGTGTCCCAACCCTGGCCTTAAGCTCACGATCAAGGCAAAAGCTTGCAAAGGTTTGGGCCAAAAATGAAGCTCGCGAGTGTAAGGAAATGTGAGGGAATGAAACCTCACACTCCTAAGTGAGTTCCCACTTTGGGAGTTGGAATCCCAATGAACTTTTGAATCTTTAGAAGGCAATTGTAGGGGCCGAAATTCATTGGATTGAATAGTTCTTTATAGCATTGGAAAGCTCTTGGAGTGTAAATGTTTGAAATGCACTTGGATGACCCAATTGGGTGTTTAAGATGCAAGTTATGGCCAAAAGAAGGTCGGGAGTCAAACTGCCAAATTGATTCCCGACCACTAAAAGTTGGGAATCGCCATGATTTACTTACGTGTACGTGGTGTGCCACATACCATTGGAAATCTTTCAACAAGGGATACAACTTTGCTTCAAACCTCACCTCAATCAGAGGGTCTGCATAAGATGTTATGGGTTTCCAAAGTCGTAAGAGTCCCAATTTTAGGAAATTCGGGACTCCCAACTCGTGGGTGTAAGCCCCATGGCTAGGCATTGGAAAGTACATTGTAGATTCGTCCATACACTAGTGGAAGGACATTAATAGGAGGGAACATGGTATAGGGGAGAATCAAATTTTTAGCCTCCCAATTGTTGGTGTGTTAAATTAAATTTGGAAGGTCGTTTCACGTTCTTACCACCATGAATCATGGGCCGACAAGCCGCATCTACCAACTTAATAAAGGTCTACCAATAAACAACAAGCGCTTGGCAATTTGCTACCCTAGAAGGTTCACCTCCAACTAACTGCAAGCATTGTTCTTACGTTAACGGTCAAAAAAAAAATTTGTTTCTTCCAAACATGTAACCTCCTTTTGGGTGAAGTTAGTATCTTCTTGAATTGGCCAAAAACTTGGAATTTGAGGCCTAACAACAACATATTTTCACACTATCCCACCCACACAACAGTTAAGGTTGTCAACACAAAACCGATGTTAATGATGTTCTAATGTTTCGCCTCATAATCCAACCTAGAAACCTAAATAACATGGAGCTAGAGTTCTATTTGTTATTTTAAAGACATTGATTTTTGTTATGCATTTGACCTCTATGCTTTTTTGAAGTGTTGAACATAGGATAAAAAAATTAATCACACATTGTTCAATGTGCCACTAACCATTGATAGAAATAATTTCTTTAGCTCCAACCCACCTCAAGAGAATATTGGAAGAATGTAATGTGAAGTGAAATGCATTGGGTGGGTGGGAACATTTTGAACATTATTGGAATTAATAATAGGGGAGGCCACTCATGGACGAGAAAAATTCATAGTATTTGGTCTATGGGAATCATTGTTTGCCCCATGAAAACAATCAGTGCAATGCTTGGCCAAACCAAAAACCTCTTCACCTTCAAGGTGCGGAATCTAAATCATGAATGATAATTCGTCATGTGACACTTAGGCCCTTCTTAATAACAATTCATTTTTGGTAGGACCATGGCCAAATGGGCCACCTTGCAAATATTGTCTACAAATTGTGGATTACTTAAAAGCCCATACATAGTCATTGGATGTGGCTATGGACAAGCAAGCGCCATGTTTTCTTGACTATTGCAACCAAATGTTGTGCATAGTTTCTACCAAATTATAGGTAAGCATGTCTACCCACTTATTGTCACTGAACTTTTGCAAATGTAAAAGAAAAGAAAATTGGGAAAGATAAAAATCATCACAATATTGATGTCGTAATAAAAAAGTCAAGGTTAGATAGAAAACAAAAAAAATTAAAATGAAATCATGAATATATTGTCACAACCTTAGCCTTGGGCTCACGACCAAGGCAAGGGCATGGAAAGGTGTGGGTTGGGAATCACATGCACACTCCTAGGAGTGTGAGAGAGTGTGAGGGAATGAGCATGTGCAACCAAAATAGGCCAACTATGGTCTTTTGGTAAGCTAGGTACACATTTTTTGTAGGCATGTCTAAGATTAGGGTTGCCTATAAATGACAATCCCATTAATAAGGTTTAGGATATAGGTGAAAAATAACCTAATCTATTTTGCCACCTACCTAAGATAATGTAGCTATCCCCAACCTTTAGTAGCTTGCTCCACAAACATTTAGAAGACAATTGACAATGGAAGATATCAATTTTACTTACAATAGTTTATCACTTGATGAAGCAAAACAATGTATATGTGTATTCAACAATAAGGTTCAATTAATCCCCTCAAGATTACAATATGTGGGTTTGAGGGTTTAAATAATCCTCTTTATTAATTGCGTTGTCTGTCTGTCCATCGAGGTCCTGAAACCCAGATCGGGACTCGTCTGTCCATATATCTGTTGTTCACGTCCGTTTCCGCACAGCAACTGCCGTCGTCGATGCTGTCTCAAATCCACCGCCACTGCAGTTCGTTCCAGAAATCTCCAAGCTCCCGCAGATGCTTCAGCAGCCAGTTGATTGACACAACAGGTGCCAGCAAAAATGCAACAATTATCCATAGGGTTGTATCTTTTTGACTCCAAGGTTCTGGGGCTGGAGGGCAAACTGGTCAAGCAAGGAACATATACATTCATATGGAGTATGGTAAACCCTAAACCCTAAACCTTGTTCCTTAATTTTGTTCCATGAAATCATAGGTTTATTGGGAACTGATGCATGTCTGACACTGCTGTTCAAGCAAGTCATCAATCCTGTTTTGTGATTTTTTCTCTTTGCTTGAAGGTGGGGTTTCCTCTTTCTCTTTTTTTGAGTCAGATCTGAGATATGCAGTTCCTCATTATATGGTCTTTTTGAATCATGGATACTGAGAAATCCTCAGTACGTTTGAAGATAACTTATTTCTGTAAGAATATGCACCACCACTGGCTTTGAAGATTTGATCTGTCCAGGTGACTCCAAAGTATGAATCAGTTGCATCAGCAGTGCACAAAGTCAATGTCTCAGCTGCTACTCAGACAAAGAGGTGGAGTATCTGCAATCACATGGGGAGCTGTGCAGCTGAACACCCAGATAATCCTATTTGTATTACAACTAGGTTGGTTTCTACAGCCTCTTCAGGTCCACTGCATAGCTACTGTGTATTAACTCCTGGAAATTCCCTTACTTTAGTATGCCACACTTCAGCATACCCCTGTTCTTGTAAGAGCATTGCAGATTCTTTTTTTGGGTTCACTTTCACAGAATATTTTGTTAGAGAACCTTGTGTGAAACTTAGTGATGAATTGTGTGCCAGGTTAAAGAAACAGTTGGTGCATGATTTATATCTGGCAAAGTTCGATGCGTTTGGAACCAGCAGGTGTTTGGAAGAATGCTGCCATCTTTAGAAGTTTCAGCTCAGACTCCAGATGGAAGGACTGTTCTTAAAGGTTGTACAATTGGTTCAGACACATTGAAGCTTTCAGAGGACAAGCTGCATGTGTGTATACAGAAGGTGAATACCCAATTCTCTGGGGGTGCCTGAACCTGACCCACAATGTTCCTTCACTTCCTTTGGGGACAATTTAAAGTGTTAGATTGGCCAAACCCCTCTCAAAAAATGTTTGAATGTAAAGTTTGCAAGCAAGATGGTTTTTGGTGTGATTTATAAGCTCTCAAGAGTCAAATGATTAATATCACAGACTTCAATTTTCAAGTTCCCACTTCACAACAAATTTGACTACAAGACTCCAAAGACAAAAAAAAAACATAAAATCACAACATGTTGGGGTTTAGGGAAGAACTTAACTTTTAACAACTTTGAGGTTTGAGATTTTTGATTGCACAATGTGATCTCCTTTGTTGCTTAGCCTTGATGAATGCCAATAGTTGCAAGATCTAATTTTGACTTTCAACTTTTGAATATCAACCATTATAAGTTTTGATTTGGCGATGAAGCAATGTGCACATTTGACCATTAATCAATTATCAAAGTGCAAAGTCTAGACTTTCAACCCTCCATGACCAAAACTTCTTGTTCTCACTTTTGAAACATTTTCACTTTGTGCACTTGAAAAGGTTAAAAATGTGCTCCTTCAAAGAACAAACTTGTGTGAATATACAAATCCAACCACGTCCACATTAGATTTGCTGAAAAATGGAATGATGGGTGCATTTTTGACAATCTCTTCAATCCACAAAATATCTTCCATTCTTACACAATTTCAACTTAAAAAGCAAGTGAATTCTTTTTTTAGAAAATTAAAAATAATGAAAGAGACATTGAACCTTGGCTTACATCTTGGTTCTCCAAACCATGAGCTCTCCTTTTAGCTTCATTTTAAAGTCCATACCAATTGAATTGCCCACCAAAATAATACCATGTAAATACCTTTCAATAGCATTTTAGCCTTTTTTCTACATATTATTCAAGCAAGTAGTCGAAATATAAAAATATTTTAATAAATTTCTACTTTTGTATTTGGTCTATAGCCAAACGTGGCTAAATCTCCTTTTTGGATGACAGCCAGTGTGGCAACATCAAAATTGAAAAGAAAACATTACTTCTTGATGGTTGAAGGCCAATGATGAACAACTACTAGGTGTGGTGTGCTTTGTAGGATGGGTATTGGCAGAGGCAAAAAAATGGTGGCAACCACACGTTTAAGAATTGAATATGCATGTAGTCAATGAGCCAGTGAACATACACCCAAAAAGGTTCATTTTTCCTTTTTGAAGGGGAGGGGGAGGGGGGGTGTGAGTATGAAATGTTTTTATTCTTGTGTTCCCATCATGAAATCAACCTATTTTCATACATTCCCAATGATGATCCTGAAGTTTTCAATGGGTTCCTCATTATGTTCCTCAAGTTTCCAATCTGTTCCCCAAGGGGGTTCCCAAGAGCACCTCACCATATCCCATATCATTTGTCCACAATTCTCACTAATAGGTGAGCCAAAGGGTGGGCCCTCCATCCTCACATAAAAACTGTTATTTTGGGAAGTCTCCCACGTATCAAGCTTTTTGTGATGATGGGTTAATAAAAATGAATTGTTCTGCTTAAAAAAAAGCTTGGGAAGCATCCCATCTAATGAATAGGAGCGGGTTTAGGGGTTTCCTATTGGAAATTTCACCAAATTTCGACCTCAAAAATATGATTTTGATGTATACAAAGAATTTTCACCAGAAAATGACCCAAATTCACCAAATTTGAAAGGCAAAAAAATCCAAATTGCCATAATCTTATGATAACTTCCTGTAGGTAGCCAAGAATATAGAAGGATTCTATTTTTAAAAAAAATTCATTATCTATTATATTGCCAAGTTTGGCTAAATTATTTTCTGGATGATCACCATTTTGACTACATCACTAAATCTTCAAAAGAAACCCTGGACAGGGGAGGTGAATAGAAGAGGGCATGACAAGAGTAACTAGAAGAGAAGCGGGCACAATTAAGGCCTTCTTCTCAAGGATCGGACAGAGATTCATACAGCTTCACATGTTCAATTGGCCAGAGCTCTCATTAGGTTTTGGCATAGGCTGGTTTTTATGACCTCGCAATTTTTCCCAGTTTTAGAAAATTATTCAAACAATTTTTGAACTCTGTTTTAAAACTCCCGATGCAACTACAGTATGTTTGAGACAATGTTAGTTTGATTGCAAAGCCATGGATCATTGCTTCATCATGCTTGAGATTCAAGCTCCTCTACACATAGGGTTGGCCTGAATTTGCATGGGAAATGCCTATAGAGAAACGACTGATAGGTCACCACAAAATATATAGTAAACTGAGTTCCGTAAAGTCAGGCGATTAGGGGGCAAGAATGGCCAGTTTCGGCATAACAGGGCATCAAACGTCTAACAGGGAATGAAAATTTTACAAAAGGAAGTAATTGAGACCCAAACAAGTTTTTCCACGAATTTTGGTGGTAAACTGAGTTTCATCCTGTGTTTCCTTTTTCCTTAGCGCCTTCACTGCTCCTATCGATATTTACACTGCTCCTACCTGTACTAGTATTATGATTAGTCGTGAACCGTCTGCATTAAATGCTGAGTTTCAGCATTTCATACTAAAATTTAATAAAATTTCATTACTTTGCAGATACCACTGAAAGGGGGGATAGGGGGTGTAAGAGAGGGTGACTTTATGAATAACTGTGTGTTCCACCTTCGATGTCAAACTCCTGATGTATGTTTTACGCAATGAAAGTAATGAATCATGCATTACTTATATTTCTTTGGAGGATAACTGACTTATTCAACGTTGATTTATCCAATTTTGAATGACTTTGAACCTCTTTGCACATTTGCTTGCAAATGCTCTGTACAAGTGTACCAAGACACTTTTATTTCCTCAATGTATAAATTCTTAGTTCAAAATGATTTTTTTTATGGACAATCACCAGTCTGGCTACATTACAACATTGAAAACAAAAACCTCTCATGGACAATTCATGCTAAACTTACTCAAACAATTGTTTTTTTCTTTCAAATTTCTGATGTTGCTCAAGTGGGTATAGTCCATACGTATATTTAGACAAACTTGGTGATATTCAAAATATGAAAGTAGAAAATCTTAAGCACCCTTTCATATTGTAGGCCATTGTATTGATTTTTGGTGAATTTAAAGAAAAGGAAATTTGTAACAAAATATTCTTAAATTTTTTTTCCGCAAAATGGCAAAAATTAGCCACCAAAAAAGTCACTGATCCAAACAGTAGAATCCTAATGACAAAATGTGTGTTGATTAAAAAAATTCAGTCAAAATGAGATGAATTTTTTTTCAAAATTTTGATGACTATGGCTTGAAATGAGTGGCAATATATTTGTTTTTCCCCCTTTGTGTTAACAAGTAGTGAAAATCAACCACAAAAATAGAAAAATTGTTTGAGACCATTAAATCTGAAGTCAGCTTAAAACTGACATAGGCTTGCACATTTTGAGAAAATATAAACTTGACCTATAGTGCACTTCAATTTTGGCTTGGTCAGCTCTGAAAGTATGATTTACTTTGAAGCTTAAACATGTGATTAAGAATACTATTTAGTGCAATTTGCTCTTACCCACTGGAAAGTATAATCTTCGTCAGTATCAAATACGAATGGAGTCACAGAAAACACCTGAGATCCTCCAGTTCCATTGCAGTGAGAAGGCGGAAAGGCTTTGGAGTATTGAACTTTGAATGCACCTTTCAGGAACTCTTCCTTGCTTGGTGAGAGCTTCACAGGTGAATACAGCTGAGAGGGGCTTCAGTTTCATGATCACTGCAAATAAGAGGTTATGAAGTGATGAATAACTATAGGACCCAACAACATTCTACATAGCAGGATTCAACCTGGAAGGTTTACGAATTCTGGCTTCCAGAATGTCCACAAGTGATGAGTAATTTTACTACCAGCACACTTTTCTGATCTGTGAAGGTCTGGACTCTGAGCATTTTGAGATTCAATATCACCTTCTCTAGACTTTATTCCATAGGCATTAAGAAGGCATAGAATATTCTTGTGGGCTGACCAAACACACACACACACACACACTGTGTAGTGTCATATTTTGTTTGAGGATGTTCCCAACTCAAGTGTCGAGAAGGACCTCCATGGTACATTATCCACAAATCACAAATGAGCACCCATGTTCAACTTCTCAGTGCAATTTGTAGATGATTATGTGGACCTGAAAGCCCAACCTGATATGATAAGGCCACAAATGAGAGCACAATGTTTCCTCTAGCTTTGGAATGACCATCTTCATCTCCTTTCCTGCTTTGTAGCATCGGAACTTGAACACAGCTCCTAAAAACTTAGCAAATGATCAATGAAGTAAGCAAGATAGTAAAATTCCATTGATGTCACCCCTCTCCAATTGGATAACAACCAGGTCAGCCTTCATGGAAAATTATTTGTATTCTGGTCTGGGTGATCCCTGGCTCTTCATCCTCAAACAGGGGCCCACAGTTCCCGTGTTCTGGTTAACAGGGGATGTTCTTATCCCTGTTGCGGTGAAAGGACCTTAAAAGAAGCCAGTTTTTAAGTATAAGGAACATGATCCAGAACCTGCTGAGAAAACACCCCACTGGCATCACCAATAATCCCTGCAAGAACAAAGACAGTTCTCAAAGTGATGAAAGCAAGTAGCATCTTTTGCGGTAAATGCACTCCCAACAAGCTTTAAACTTTGTGGGAGCATAGCAGTCACCATATATCCACAAAATTTTGAAAATGAGGATGGACTACCACAAGGAGCACTGCTGAGGCCCCCAAAGTGTTGCCAGCTTCTCACTGTGGTGACAAATCACCTCTTCTTACTCCACATCCCATAATACAAATTTAGTATTTGGCACATCATACCCAACATCATTCGTTCATCTGCTTCGACAATCTCGTTAGTTCTGCAAGGATCTCACTTATTTAAGGATGGTCTTTATCATTTGCTGGAAATGTGTGCTCCTCCCTATTCACCTCAATCCTGGTTTGCCCTGGGTCCTTCTTCACACTCATCTGACTATTTAGAATATTTGCCCGGAGATCCCACTTGGCAGCAGCAGCATAAATGGTTCAAAGCAGCACATAACCCTGCTACATTCTCAGGGTTTAATTCAAGAACTCTTTTGGCAACATGTTCTCCCATCTCCATCTCACCATGAACTCTACAGGCACCAAGCAAGGCTTTGGCTGCACCCTTTCACACAGCATTTGCTGAAATAGTTTCAATGCCTTCTGCCCTGACTTACCCCAGATCATACATGTCCAATAATCATACTGTTCCAAGCAACCACATCATGTGTGGGCATCTCGTCTGACACTCCAAGCATCCTCTAGGCTCCCACACTTGGAATACATGTCAATGAGAGCATTATTCATATAGAGATCTGAATCTCAGCCACTTTGTATGAACTATGTACAGATGCAGTTGCCCATTTCAAGTGCTCGTAGACTACAACAGGCATTGATTACTGAAACAAAAGTGACCTATCGAGAATCATTCCTTCTTGCTGCATCTGGTAAAAGAGCTCCATTGTCTTCTCACCTCGCCAGCTCTTTACATGCATTCCAAGCCTGCTATTCCACAAAGAACTGTCCAATTTTACAGTCCCTGACCCCATTGCAACCAGCTCTGCATCCACCCATGGAGGTTTAGATTGACCATTCAACTAGAGTGCTTGATCCCTCTTCTTGTGTTTGAAATCTAGATATTTGGGATTTACCAATGACCAAAATTCAACAGCAACAATGGATACTTGCACTTTCCTCATGATCAGGTCGAAAGTTGTGTGGTGATTTTAGATTTTTGGGGGCCAAAAGCTTTGCAAAAGAAAAAGAAAGAATTTTTAGGTACTTGTGAATTAGAGTTAGTACTTGTGAATCTTCAAGCAGAATGGGGCTAGAAGATGTAATAGTTGTTAGCCTAACCTGTTATTAATGGCCTCGTGCGTGCAGGGCGTCTCTTGCGACAATACACATTCGAGGGTAAACTCCCTCAGCTTGTGGGGAAATTGCAAGAATTGTGCAAGAAACAATAGTCTCATTGTAAAACCAAAAGTGAACGGCTCCAGTTTTGGCGCTTCCCTTAGCAACCTCACGGCCTTGACTCAACTGACCTTCGTCAATGTCCAAATAAGATTCAGATTCTCCATTCCTCCCGCGATCTTCACCCTCACAAACCTTGTGAGTCTCTTACTAACCGACTGTCAATTCAGTGGTCCGACCATCCCTGCAGATGTTGGTAAACTCGTCAAATTAACCGAACTCTTCGTCACTGGCAACCGGTTTCCTGGTGGTCTTCCTGACTCCATTGGCAATCTCAAGAACCTCAATTCGTTGTCTCTTGAGAACAACCAAATGACCTCAATTGGATCCACGCGGATCACCCTGCTGAAGGAATTGGATTACGTTGACCTAGCCCACAACAAGCTATCTGGTCCGATTCCAAAGTTGTTGGGAGGCATAACCTTGACGGGAGCGGCAAATGGTGCCCTCAACTTAATGTTCAACCAATTCACCGGATCTTTTCCCGGGGAGCTGTGCAACATCAAGCCCAAGTTGTTGGGTCTTTGGCTCGACTACAACAAGCTCAGCGGACCAATTCCCACAGCCATCGGCAACTGCACGCAGCTGTGGACTCTTTCGGTTGTGGACAATGAATTATCTGGTCCACTTCCACACGAACTTGGAAATCTGAAAAATCTTAAAAACTTGTTCGTTCCAAACAACCAACTGACAGGTCCCCTCCCAAAGGAACTCGGCAACCTCCACAATTTCAACCAGATGGACATCAGCCACAACAAAATCACTGGCGCGATTCCTTCAAATTACGGTCGGACTTTCGAGCCCGATTTTGACACTGTAGACTGCACCTACAACATGCTCACAGGTAATGAAAACCTCTGGACACATCTAGACGTCCCTTAATTCTTTCGCAAGATTTCTCGGAACTATTTTGATGTTAAATACGAGATCTGACAAATGGGTTTGCTTCCACCACACCACATCATGCACTCATACTTTTGTCATTGTCATACCGTGCTCGCTACAGGTCCCATTCCACCAGCCATGCAAGCCCTAGGGAGTTCAGTTTCCACCCTGGGAACCCAGGCCTTTGTGGCTATCCACTCTCAAACAAATGCAAGTAGATTCAAACTCTACCCATGAAATACAATTGGGTGTCAAGACTCAATGGTGAAATGACTCTCACTTGTGACATATGGCATGTGCCATTGACGATAATGTAGTAGTTTGTTGATAAGCACCGGTAGCAGATTTGATTTAAAAATGTTGTTTACATTTCTCATGTCTTGCGCCTGTCCAGACCTTGTTTTACTTCATTTTATTTTGATGCAAATAAACCAGACTGTATCATATGAGCTTTTGTGGTTTCCTGTTGTCTTGTTGATTGCATCTTTCTTTAAACTCATTGTTGAACTCATTGTCATCAATGAGACTGCCCACACAGACAGGCAACAAGTTTTTGATAAATTTGTGAATTGATAGCGAAATGGTGTAGAATTCATTTATGATCTTGATGATTTTGCTTGATTTTGGAGCAGTTCCAGCCACCAACTGATCAATTATCAGCAGAAAATCCATTTTATTCAGGATGGATTGATGATTCTGAATATCAAGTTTGTGCTAAAGATTGGGCACTTGCAATCTCATTATATATATACTGATGTCTACCTTGCTGCTATTCAGTTAGCATCATATCATCAACATGCTGTGTCAAGTTCAAAAGAGATCATATACCAACTGGTGGAACGAACCACCGAGCAACATTGATACAAGTGCATGTACATATAGATTCAGTGTTTGAAACAATCACTTTGAATTGCGAAGGTAAGGGCATTTGTGCACTGCACATAGGAATTTGTCTGGATTTGTCATGATCAGCTGTATGAAAATTTCTTGCTCATTACAAATCACCAATATCATGATTATTTGATTCCCTATTGGTACATTTCTTGAATCATTTGTGAACAATTGTCTCTGTCGACCTGGAATAATTCTTCTATCTTTGTGGAAAAACCTCTCCTTCCTTGTGCCTTGTTCCCTGTTCCTTTGTTAAGTTGAAGGTCTGAAAGATCTGAAGTCACAGCACATCCAGGTAATCCAAAATGTGCAGGTGTTCCTTGTGCCCCACTTTTATATAGATACTTCCTAAAATTTCTAACATTGAATTCCAGAGCTCAGCATTTTGCCTAGTTGTGGCACCTTTGGAAAGGGAAAAAGAAATACCCACTATCATCAATGACATTCAGTCAATTTGCCTGACAAAAAAAATAATAATAATAAATAAATAAATGACCATGGAGTGGATGTTAGCATAATAATAGTAATATAATTAAAACATATTAAAAAAATGGCATTTAAAACCATAACCATCAAATACATTTATAATGAAAGTTACATTATATTATTCAACGAATGATATATCATATATAATTAGATTTTGTTTCATCAAGTTCTAATTTATTAAAATTCTGGAAAAAAATTTAATCAATAATAGCTTAATGATAAAATCAAATGTTCATCCATAATTTTAATGGAAGTTCTATTTATTAAAAACATGTAAATTCAAAAAAAATCATCCATATATTAGATGAATGAAAAAATCATTCATTTATATGAAAGATGAATGCTTGCATTCATCCCCATGTTTGCTATTAGGTTTATTTGTATAACATTCATTTTGTAATTAAATTTTTGGGTTTTACTTGCATGTGTATGAGGGAAAAAAATTTTACCATCCCAAGTTCCAACTCTAAGCTCTCCCAAATGAAGGATGTTACTTTTTATTAACTCAACTCCTTTATTGTTGCAACTCTTCATATTTCTCCAACTTTTTCATCAAATTTCAAAATTTTTGTGGCCTATAGATTGGGTATTTGCCAAAAAAATCACCTTACCAAACAATAGGAATACGTTGTTAATTATTTAGTTTTTTAAAGTTACGGGTATGTGATCCATCCTTTAAGGGTGTCAAAGTCTTGGAGGGTTTTAGGGCCATTACAAGAAAACTAATGACATTTAATCTAAAATTGTCCCACCAAGAAATGTGTAGGTCGCAGTGGTGGGAGATAGATTGGATTTTGTTGGACACTTGAAAAGGAATTGTGTTTAGGTTTACTTGAGATGCTTTTGGATTGGGAGGAGTGAGGTAAAGCAATTCGAAGGGTTATTGCAAAACTACAATATATTTTTCATCATTACTGCACTAAGTGCAATGGTCAATCACAAAATCTAACTTTTTATAGACCACAAAAGTAGGAATAGCTCCACCACGACATGGAAAAGAGGGAGGTTGACCAAGAAGAACTCATTGCTACTTGTTTGTGTGCACCCACAATCCATTTGATCCATCAACACCTTTTGAAGTACACCACATTTATTCACAAAATGCACTAGATAAAAACAAAATAAACACTTACAAAACACAACAATTGGAAGTTCTTCTTTGTTGGTTCTTTATTTGTGTTTGTTTACTTTCTTGTTATCAAGGTTTGTTTGCAAAAACATGTTGACCTAATATCTTTAAAAAAACATATTGAAAGACTGGACACATCCTATGTAACATGCAGTACCTCATTAAGGTTTCTGTGTGATCAAATCACATGATTTGAAACAAAGTTTTATCGCAAACCTTATAGGTCAAAGAGAGAAACTATGGAAGGAGTTCTTTTTGGATCCTTGACAATGGTAGGATCATAGATCAAATAAGGTAATTGATTAGGAAACCTATCAAAATTCACATGTCAATGGAGCCATAGCTCTTCTTGGTGTCAATCTTGTTGTTTTGTCTTTGTTGTTATCCTACTTTGGCCTCAACTTGGTAGAAATTCTTTTTAGGTCCTTTCCAATGGTGGGATCTAATAATAGTAGTTTGGAAAAGGTAGATAAATGTAATATGTTGATTGAGAAAGTTATTTTGACTCTTTTTATTCTTATTATTCGATTTATGCATGGGATGTGAAAAATACATAGTTTATCATCTTGATTTGGAATTTTAATCATACAAAAAAGGTATTCAAATGTCAACACACAAGAAAACATAAAAAGCAGTTTGGCTTGAAGACTGATGAAACTTGCCATGGGTGGCAACATAGACAACTACAATGGCACCAAATATAACATAATTAAACATTTTTGCACGGAATCCTAAGCTTACAAAACATATGAGGGATGGGCAATTGGAGAAAGTGTTGAAACTTTTCTAACAAATGCAACAAGAATGAGTGAATTTTAACAAATTCATTTTTTTTGCTATTAAAGCATGTGTTGCTTTAGGAAGATGCAAAGTTGGTAGGCTTGTTCATAAATAACTCATTCAAAGTGGTTGCGAAGTTGATTTTTTGACACAATTAGTTTAGTTGACATCTATGCAAAATGTGGGACTGTTGAAGAGGCTTGGGAAATGTTCAACAAGATGCCATTTCAATATGTGGTAACTTGAATTACCATATTTAGGGGATGTGTGATACATGGGCATGGCAAGGAAACTTTAGTTACACATTTTGAACAAATGTGTGAAAAAGGTGTATATTCAAATGACATCACTTTTGTATGCCCTATGTTAGCTCATATCCATGCATGTTTAATGAACGTAAACATCCATTATTATATTTCAATGGTCACTAATTATATGGATATTTTTACAAATTTGGAACATTACACCTATATGGTCAACCTTCTTGGTTGTGCAAACTATTTGCAAAAGGTAGAGATATGGTCAAGGCAATGTGTTGTAAACCACATGTAACTTCATGGATATATAACTCTACTTGGTGTTTTCAAAATTCATGGTAATGCGGAGATGGTAGAATGTGTTGCTAGACAAATTCTTGAAATTGAACTTGACAATGCTACTAGTTATGTGTTGTTATGAAACATTTATGTTGTTGGCCAGATGTATCTTTTTGAAAATGTTGAATGGCATAGGAAAGAAAAAAGTGTGAAGAAACCATTGGGTCACACCTAGATTGAAATGAATAATGAGGTGCATATGTTTGTATAGTAGAGGATGAAAACCACCTTCACATCATTGGAATTCATGGAAAATTACAGAGATTGTTCTAGGGTTCATGCATGATGCAAAGTACATCCCTTGTATCAAATTCATTTTGCAAGATGTGGAAGAGAAGACAAAAAGGTAAGTATTTTGTATCATCATAATAAGAATCTTGCTATTTCATTTTGGCTCATCAACACAACTACTAGTAGTCAACTTTTTTTAAAATGTAGATTTGTGAAGATTGTCCCATGTCAAAAAAGTTCATTTCAAAATTAATTCAGAGAGTGATCATGGTGAGAGATGTCAATAGCTTTCATCGCTTTGAAGATGGTGTTTGTTCTTGTATGGACTATTGGTGGTGGAAGTAATTTATCTTTTCAATTAATGTATCAAATTCATTTTGTTGGGGGGATGTCTAATGGTATTATACCACAATCTAAAGTTTAACACCATTATCAAATGCGGTACCATTGTCTTGTTAATCATTGTATCAAGTCCATTTTGTTCTTAGCATGTTTAATGATATAATACCACAATCAGAAGTTCAACACCATTATCTGATGTGGTACCATTGAAAAGGTCACCAAGGAGCTTGCCCATTTGGTTTCTCCCTTCTACCATTTGAACCACTTGGTTCTAGTTCTTTTTTGGTAGATATTGTATGCGTGAAATTATTTTGGAAATTGAGTGGATGTGGAGACCATTAAATTGATGACCAATTTTAACACTTTCCTTTGTTAACGTGAACCATTGTTTCTCTAGAAATTATATTGGGAAGTGGTTTCAATGGTTATAATGTGTCCCATTTGGTACATCAATTTCACTCACTTTAACGATACGCTCAAATTAGGGATGAACCAATGTTAAGAGATTCAAAGACAAGGGGACTTTAAGTATAATTCTTGTAACTTTTAGGAATCTTTTGACAAACTCCTTAAGACTTAAGCTACATCAATTGTTAGAACATGTTTTTATTAAAAATGGAACATTATTTTTTAATCATTCTCAACTTTGACTTTACACCCAAGCCATCATAAAACATAATTGGTTATCATGAAGATCCCAATGACCTGATTGGTTGTCATGCCATAAGTTATAAGCCATAATCTATGACCATTTTCTTAGCAACCTACCAGTTAACATCTCGGCATACCATTTGCCCCAATGATTCATAACCCTTCATTACATAAATGAACATTTCATAATTGATCCTTATACATATCAAAAGGGGGCATTTGAATCCTCACAATAACTAGTTATGTCCAATAATTGTTTCAAGCTATTTAGTTATCAGAAACAATCTCACCAGTTCCACAATTCAATTATTTTTAGTAAGCAGGCAATTAGAACCAATTACCTAATCCACAAAACTTCGACCAAGTCAATGAATCTTTTCTTTTTGAAATGTCACAATGTATTATGGGTTTGGCGACCATTACAAACAAAATTTAGATGATTTTCTTTTACCAATAAGAACCCCATACTTGGAGAAGAGGTTGCTTTCATTGCCAAGCTACCTTGGGTAAGAAGGCCATATGTATTATAAAACTGCTTTGTGCATACAACTACTAATCACTTCTTTTTGGGCAAATAATCGCCCAAAGGGAACATTAATCCAAATTTATGGCCAAAAACCACTCTTTTTTTATCAAAAACAAGTTGCCAAATTTCGCCCAATTTTAATTTCTTAAGGGAAAGTGTTGCCACATGCCTATCCAAGGCTATGCATTTAATGGTCATGTATAAAATTATCATTAGTTAAATCAAAATCTGCTTTAAAAGGCTTGCCATTGTTGTTACACTATAAAATTGAAAATGAAAATACTAATAACCACTTGTATATTTGTCATGGCACATGTTTCTAGAAATTAAGGTGAACAAGCACCTACAGTGGACCCTGGTGCCTACACCTTCCTAACAAAACTTCCTAGTGACTACATTTGAACCATAGAACGTTATATTTTTATTTGGAGATAATATATCATAATGTTTAGAAGCAATTAAACTTTTCACCACTGGACCAAACTACCAATGTACATGTGTTAATTCACCCAAGGTTGGTTTCAAATTTTGTAGGATATTATTTTGACAAGGTTTGATTTAATATAAAATATGAGCAACAATCAAGGTATAGGTAATCCTAAACAAGGGTGAAGCTCCCAAGGAACAATTTAGGTGAAAGAACTAATTTAAGGTCCCTGTTTTCTCCCCCTTTTGTATTGTTTTCATCCCTTTTGTCATTTTAATTTATCATTTCATACCCAATATTGGCAGAATTAGGGCCTAGTACCCCTAATTTGGAATACTTTATGGATAACTATATAAACCCTATATGTTTATATCTCTTGTAATTCTTTGTGCTAATTTGTTGAGAAATGCATAAAATTTGGATGTTTTTTTCTTGTAGTTGTGGTAATGAATGTTGAAAGTACTTATGAAGATGAAAAATGAATATTCCAACAAGAAATGTTTTAGCTAATGAATTGCCATGGACAATTCATTATATTGATTTGCTATTTTAAACCCCAAGTTTATTATAACATTTGAATCAAAGACAATGAATTCATTCATTTTAAATAATTACATGTTTTGCTAATCAATTCATTTTTGTATGGAACAACATTATTATGACTTTCTTGTGCTAGAGGATGCATCTCACATTTATGAATAATGTCTACACACATAGAAAGCTATAAGCTCACTAAATAGGACTGAATCAAATGCAACAAAGAAGTTTTTCAAATGAATTCATATCAATGAGTCCAATGTAAGGGGGAAAATAATATATAATTACATGTTGACCTAATTGTTTGCCCAAAAAGCTCCTTCAAATTCTAGAGAAAGTGAAATTAATTAGTGAAGAAATTGTACCTCCAAATTACCTCCAATAAGTGACAACTGAATCATTTACCCTCTAACTAAATGGGTTTTCCAAGTTGGTAGCCCATAACCGATTGACATAAAATTTCCCCTTGTCGCACTAATAATTTTGTTTTGTCAACAATATATTATTATACACTTGATGTTCCAAGTCCAAAAGCATGGAGCATCTTTGGGTTCCCCATCTTAGGTTTTGTGATTTTTATGACTTTTCTTAACTTTAGTACTCTTGCTTAATTTGCACGAAACTAATCATAGTTGAAAAGCATGTACATATTTTTAAAAGTGGGGATTTTTCTTAGTAATTTAATTCATAACTTTTGATTATGCAACCTAGCGAGTTGAGCATTACTTCTAGAAATTTCAATGCATGTTTCTCTTCTTGGGTCTCCCTAGTTGCTATAGGGTGTGCCTCTTTGTATATTCTTAGCAACAACTAGAGGTTTAGGTTTGACATCTTGCTGAACTCAAAGATAAGGAAACATCCTTTCCCTTGGCATGAAAATATGGGCCTTACAATCCAACAACAAACATGTTTGAAAAATTGGGTGGGGTGGCTTTTGCACCTTCACATGTCATTTTTACAGAATGGGTTTTGTGTGTTTTGATTTTGGTTTTAGCAATGGTTTTTGGTTTGTTGGAATTGGATTTGCCTTTTGGGCAAAACATCTTTAAGATCTCCTCTATTATCAAGATTCCATACTTGTCTCCCAAGTAAGAAGAGTCATAAGTTCCTTATGCTTCTTTTTTTTCAAGTGAAATTGAATGAATTTTTGTTTAAACCCATCACCACTAAGACCACCACATAGTTGAGCAAAGTTTGATGGTTTGGGTCTTGTCAAAATATTATTTGTTGAATTGGGGCTTGATGATACTATTGAAATTGAATGAATAAATTTATATTTTTCTTGTCATTTTTTTCCTTATGTAAATTTGTACATTACATGTGTCATGGTGTTTTTTTTGGGTTGGTTTGTTTTATATTGTTCTAGTTATATACAAGATCAAAGTGGGTGTTCAATTTGCCAGTTTATTGAGTTGAAATTCTAACTTCCTAAATCTTCCTATTTGAATATTTGTAATAGTCTATTTTCTGTTAATTCTTGTAGATCATTAAAATGTGCATGACAAGGTTTTGTGATACATTTATCCCTTTTAATGCAGATGTTTCTTAGTAATAGGTTTGATGTAACATTGAATAATTGATGAAGATTCATGAGTTACATTTTTCAGCACATCTAAGTCAATTGTTTTACCTTTAATTCATGTTTTAATTACCAAAAGAAGTCATTTTCAACAATTTTTTGTTTTGTTTGTTGTTTGTTGTTTAAAATGAGCTTTGTTCAACCCAATGTTAGTCATGTTTTCAATAAGTTATTTCAATATTTTCTTTGCTTAACAATTCCTTATAAAGACAAAACATTGTTTGCTCCCCTATGTTTTGTTCTCCTCTTTATGGAACAATTTATTTTCATGGTTCATCTTCATTTTTGAATTTGTTCAAGATGAAATTATCTATGTTTCTTAATAGCATGACATTTTAGTAAAACTCTTGGAATTTTGAAATTTTGAAATTTTGGTTTAATTCAAAATGTTGGTACATTAATCAAGATCATGTCCCCCCCACCCCCAACCATAATTTCCTTAATCTTAACACCAATCTCCATCCAAACTTGCATTACCATTATTTCCAAATTACATTGTCATGCCAACAATCACAATATTTGGTCTACCATTCTCTATTTTGTATTATAGTTTATTGTCTTTTTTCACCTCAAATATGAATGTTCCAATTTCAACAAGTTTCCACATCCAACTCAACTTGTTTAGGAGTCAAGTTTAGTTTTTTAGACTTGTAATTCAAAACTTATTTTAAAACTCCAAAATTTTATCCACCATCTCCTTGTCCAAGTCCTTTTCTATTTCTCATTCCTATATATTAATGTTTTTCTTCTCTCATGAAACATTTAAAACTCCACAAAAAACATGGGAAAAAGTTGGGTTGTTGAGTTTTGGGGGTGTTAGTTCATTTTGAACCATAAACCACATGGGCTAGAGTGAAACAACACCCACTAACACACCATCCATTAGATGCCCATTATGATTCAATTATGATGAACCTCAATTGAATCAATATTTGATTTCACCTTGGTCACCCATTATCACCTTGTAATATGTCCATGCATTCCAAAACTATCCATACATCCATCAAGTATCATTTGTGAATTTTCAATGAATGAATATTGCATGAACTTCTATTCATCAAAATTCAAGGAGGAATGATAAATTTCTATGAAAGATGAAATTCACTTGATGAAATAAAGTTCAGATCCATGAAATGTCATTAAAATTTTTATGTCCTCCATGAAATGTAACTCATTTATATTCTGATTTCATTCATCCAAATTTCATGGAGGAAAATTTACGAAATATGGTTTGTGAATTTATTAAATCAATAGTAAATATTTAACAAATAAAACACAAGATGAAATATAATTAAACATGAGATATTTTCCAATGATTTATTTAATTCCAAAAAGTTTATGTGGGTTGTCACGTCAACATCACCAAAAACATGTTTACTAGTTTTTTTAAAATGTGAGGCAAAGGTTGGCTTTGGTGCAATTTTATTTTTCACACAACCTTGTTCTTTTTTATTTTCAAATTGCAAGTAAACTAGTATTTAAAACAATCCTTAAAATGGTCATATGAAAAATGATTATGAAAATAAGAAGGCCATTACTTAATGGTGACAAAAAATAATTGACATTACTTGATGTGAATTAAATCATCATCATTGTTCAATGGCAATCAAAAGTCATCTTCACCATTTGATGACACCAAAAAATTATTCACCATTGAATGGTCATTAAAATTGTTCAAAATTTATCTCCAAAACCATGGTGACCAATTTTGGTAAGTTTTCATAAATTTGACATAAAATTTCATGGATAATTTGTGATAAAATTAATGAATGATACTTCATGGATGTTATACAATTTTGGATGACTTTATATCATCATATATATAATCCTATGCTGGGGGAAACCTATATATATATATTACAAAACATTTAAAATAAAAAGCTATTTTTTGGTATATTGTAACTATGGTTTCAAAAAGAATTATAAATTATATTATTTACAATAATTTGGACCCTATATTTTTTTGAACCCTCATTTGGAATAAAATGGAAGGACTTCCCCATGCTCCTACCATTATGGTCATAGTGATTTAGGCATGACACAATTCTTTTATTAAAATTACCATTACAATGGCAAGTAGGTGGAACATGTATCAAAAGGTAGGATGACCATATACACATATATTTGAAAGATATATTTAAAAAATGCAACTACATAATATATTGTTACAATTTACATAGTAGTTCTTTGTTTCTTCTACAAAAGAATACCAATACATATTCTTTTTTAACCTCTAGAGTAGGAAGTCATTGCTACCATAGGAAAGTAGCAACTCGTATATGGCAGTAGTTAAGAGGGGATTAGACTTCAAGGTTGAAGTTTGCAAAATAAAGGGGGTTACTTTAGATAGTAGGCAACAAACACAAAGTCTGTAGTGGTTATAGACAATAGGTAGCTGTATTGAAAAGGCTGGTTAGGGGATTTAGGACAATATGCAATGCCACTAAAGGGTCAACATGCATTGTATAGGTTAAACAATAGTTGTGGAGGGCTTGTAGGACCATTGGACACCATTTGATGCTCTAAAGGTACTATAAAGGTCTAGAGGATAGTTATTTTTGAATCCTTTTTATCTTGCTTGCTTGCTTTCTATACTTTCTTCTTTTCACACTATTGGAGTGGCTTCTAGTTTAGCCAATAGGTCTGCCCTTAGATGACAAAACTTACCCTTTTTTTAATCTTTACATCAATTATTTATTATTACATGGGTAAGTGTAGTAGAGTTAATAAGTGATAGTAGTTTCCTTGGAAGTAAGGAGAAGTTGAACTTGTTCATTTGACATTGCCTTCCTAGGGACGATAATGTTCGGGGATCACATTTTCACCCCTTTACATATATTATTTTTCATCCAATTTTAATTTGTGGGGTCACATATTAAACATTAGTAGAGTTATTCTAATAGATTTTGGAATGAGGTCAAGATGTGACTTTCCAACGTACATAGGTCTCAAAAAAGGTAAATGTATAACAATATGTATTTGTCAAAAAATGGATGTTGAGCAAGATATAACTCCTCCTTGGAAGAATAACAAACTTGTGTGTCATCATTGTGTTAATTGAAACATAGTCATTAATTCTTCTTTCCACCCTTCAACAAGATATTAATGGTCCCCACATCTTTTCTATCATATTTTTCATTTCAAAAAAACCCACATCATGATGCAAATAATCCAATAAACAAAGGCAACTTCTTATTTTTATGCCATTCTACATCCTAACTTTAGGTTATAGTTATATCTACAAGTTGCATTGTTCATTAGTCTTGTAGTTTTGGATGGAAGTTAAATAATTCACTTCAAATTGGATAGTGTGATTACCAAAAATATTTTGTAAATACTTGCAATTATTCCATTTGGTCAAAACAAGCAAACCATGGCATCTATGACAATGATAGGCAAACCTAGTAGGAAATAGCTCTAGAACAAAACTTCAAGGATGGATTACATTGCTTTTCTACAGAATTACATCAAAAGGACCCTTGTGATAGACCATTCAATACCTACAAAAAAAATGAGATCCGTTTTGATCCTTCCACTACTAGCAATAGGCTAATCTCTTTTAATCGCTATGAATGTATTAAGCATACATGAAATTTCAATCCTCCTTGTTCCATTAAGCAAGGCTTTTTTCACAAGCATCCAAGACATAGTTCATTCATTAAATGACAACCATTTTCAAGCCTATGTGCAAATCCTCAAACACTATGGAAACTTGTCATTTAACATGTAACATGCATATTAGGTGTTGAAGAACATACAATTACCTCTTGCAACCATTCCAACTATTAAAAATGATGTATTCCAATATGATCCCAAACTTTCATCTTTTGTAGTAGAGGGTGAAAATTTGGTATCCTCATTGATCTTTAAACAACTCTCTTCTATACAAGACCTCTTATGGCATCACAATACCTCGTTTTCTTTGTAATGCAACTCCCCTACTATATATATTTTTTCCCTTCACAATTTTTGTTTTTTTTCCTGTTTGATGACTTACTAATGTTTAGATTTTGGATTGTCAATAATGTTGTATTGCTTCCTTACCCTCCTCATTTGATGGTCCATCATTAATGAATTAAATGATTTGATTTTAGTTGTAAACAATTCCAACGAATTGAATTTCAATGCAAATTCAATGTAATTCCAATTTAAATTGGATTTGAAATTGAATTCAAATCAATTGACTTCTAATTAATTGGATTTCAATTCAATTCAATTGGAATCGGAATTGAACTTAGTTGAAATGAGCTAAACCAAACAATTGAATTAGATGGAATCTAATTAGTTCATCAAATTTGAATCCAATCAATTGATATTGAATTTAATTGAATGAAATTCCAATAAGTTGAATTTTCATTAATTTCAATTGTATTGACATTAAATTCAATTGAACTCCATTTTGGACAAGCAATTTAACTAATTTCAAATCGAATTTGAATTGAATTAAAATTGAAATTCCTTGTCAATGGTTGTTGATCTTCATAATCCAACACACAAGAAAAAAATCCACAATATACTTAAAGGAAAATAGAAAAGGAGGAACCCTTGTCCTTTCCCTAACCATCCTTATTAAAGTACCTTTTTATTTAAAAATCGGTTGAACATGTGGAATTGTCAAGTTGGTGATGATGTTGGAAGTACTAAGATGACGATCGCTAATAGACCTTATACTTGTTTGACTAGTTATGATTATCATTGTCATGAGAATTATTTGTCAATATAGTGACAATGATTCAAATATGAGACAAATCTTAATGAAGAAGGCCATTTTAGTGATAGGTAGGTGAAACACAACGAGAAAATACAATAGGAGGATATATAGACATCTTACAATTTTTAAAAAAAACTATTAACAATGATATTGCTATCCATTTGAAGTTGGCACATGCCCAAATCTTTTTTGTTATTATTGTCATTAATTGGTAAGCATTTTGACCTTATATATGTGATTGTAAAATCACATTGACTTAAGTAGTAAGCAAAATAAAAGGGATATTATGCTTACTTTTGAAAGTGGGAAAAATCTTACATTGAAAGGATCAACTATAATTACATAAGGTGTAAGATCCCTCCCATTCTCAAGGAATATTATAACCTTCCTTTCTTACTCCTTATAATTTACATACATTTAGGTTCATGAAAACTTTTGCATCATGCTTTATGATAAGTAAAGCCCTTGAATGGGGGAACATTCCCAAAATCTAAGGTTGGCATCAGCTATGAACTCATCCTAGACCCTTTATCTTGGGAATATTTCTACCTTGGAACTCTACCCTACATAAACAACCCATGACTATAGCTTAAGGTTCCCCCCCCATTTAGAATCTTTATGGTATATTATTTTGTTTAGTTAAATTACCAAGTTGACTCTGTTTTTTTAGCAACTCCACATTGCAAAATTATCAAATTGACATCCATTTCATTAGTTTGCCAAGTGCAATTTGTTTTAAGTTATCAATCATTAGGTTCACCAAATTGTCAGCTACACATCGCTAGGTTGCCAACTCCATGTCCTTAATGTTAAATTGCCAAATTGCCAAATCTATTGGACTACCCAAAATGCTTTTTGAATTGCCCAAAATTTAAAATGTTACAAGTTGCACAACATTGCTTGAAATATATATTTTTTCATCAAAATTCTATGTAAAAAGTAAGACGACCCAATTTTCACACATTGTTAAATTTTTAAAAAAGATTATTGTTTAAAAAAAAATTCTATTAACTTTGTTTTATTTTGTTTCATTCATGGGCAATATTGTCCTTGGGTGCTACCACTAGGAACGCCACATTTTAATTTTCCTAGACCCATCGAACTTCGAAAAATCATAGGAAACATTTAAATGAACAATTTCATAAATTTTTTGGAATACATTTATTAGGTTCCATAGATTTTGAAATTTCAATAATATGAAAAATATTGTGTATTTTGATGTTCCTCATCATTGAATTTAGAAAAAAATTCACAAACATAATGCCTTTTTTTTCTGAACTTTTTGGTTAAGAACGCAAATTTGGAAAATGATTTATGATTTTTTATGAATTTTTCCAGCAAGGTAATTGGGAAGTCACTTTAGTTTTAGGTCTTTATTTGGAAATTAATTAATTAAATATGATGTAGTTATGAATTTCCAAAGTTGAGATTGTTGATTTTGTAAGGGGCCATTTTAATTAGGAATATAAAAATTTAAAATTATCCAATTTCCTAAAATTCCCAAATAAACTTGAAGCTGTTTATTAGTGCATGGAATATATAAACATCAACAAAAAATATAATTGTGAAAAAACTTAACGAAAAGTGCCTAGAGAAACGATTGATTGTTTATGGTTAAACATTCCTTGAGATGGTTCCTAGTGGTACCACCCAAGGATGGGTTTGCTAAATGAAAGTTCATCCAAACTTCATTCATGAAATTCCATGTACCAAAATTCTTGACAAGGTTATTAATTTTATGTTAGTTAGTTCTTGTGTTAGTTATGTTGGTTTCATTAATAATCTGACAACTTTTTTCATCGATGTGTTAACATGGCATGAGTAACAAAGAGTACCAAAGGCCTTCTTTCATTAGTTTTGCATTCCTCTTATAGAGAGAGAGTGTTTGTGACATTATAGAAACCATAGGCCACCTCCATCTCGAGGTGTGCTATTACTGCGAGGAAGGGTTCTTCTAGGCTTAAAGTTTTATCAGGTTTACCTCCCTTTTTTTTAGGCGATATGCTTCATGTGACTAGTGGAGGTTTTAATATTTATGGTTCCATTACCTCCTTGTGGCCCGCCTTTTTGGGCTCTTTTGCTTGCCTCAACTTTGGTCCTTGCTATTTGTTTTTTTTTCTTTCCCTTTCTTGGGTGTTTTCTTTTAATAAAGTTTGGCAGGGTTTCTTCATCATCATCATGGTTTAAAGGCTCCATGGCTATGTAATGGAATTGTATATCTCCTTTCATTGCAAGTTTGAGGTGGGATAAACTTCATGTGACAAGGTACCATGTAATAGGTGATATGAGGTTTGTTGTCCACAAATTTTCCAACTAGATTGGATTAGAATCCTACATAATCCTAGGATGTTCCTGTATTACAAGTCATAGATGATATTTGGATGAACTTTCATGTATGGAATAAATTTTGCATAAAATTTCATGGATGATGTTTATTTCATCTAGAATATTCATGAAAGTTCATCCATTGAAGATTCATGAATGATAACTCATGAATGTGCATCCATAAAATATGAATATTGTGCTCAATTGTTATGTCAAGTTACTTTACCTACTTCCCAATTCCACTTTGCCAAATGGTGAGGTCCAAGTTATTATTTGGCTATTTTGCAAAATCCACTTTACCCTGGTTGTTGAGTTCACTTTACCAAATCACAGAGTCAACACTGTTCAATTGTCAAGTCCATGTTGCCAAGTCAACATTCCCAAGGTTTGGTTACACATCAACAAGGCAATATTGCCATATTGTGGAAGTTCAAATTCACTTTGTGAGCTGCCCAAATGAGCCACCACATAAAAAAATTCTCGGCTGTCCTATGCCTTAGGTCTGCTGAAATTTCTGCCCAAAAAATCAAACTGCCTTGATCCCCCCCCCAGACTTCTTTCTTGATTATTATTTTTCGACTTGATGGCTCTTTGAAGCTTGAGAGGAGTCCTTTCAAAATTCAAACTACCCTGTAAATTAAATTTCAACATGTTGAGAGCCAATTCAAAGGTTTTGAGATCACAGTTCATATTTTCTTTACATCCATTTTTATGAATGATGTGTATTTGAAGTCATCTTAATGGGATGAAAGTCCAGCCATGAAAATTCACGAAAGATGAAATTCATTCTAAAAATATCACTTATGATTTGATTTCTTCCATGAAGTACACTTCATTTAGAATTTTTCTTTTTGCTTAAAAAATGTAAATTTTTTCTGACGATGCATTTGATAGCTCTGTATATTTTTGTCAGTCCTATGTACATATACCAACTTGGCTGTCATTGTTTTTGTTGAAATTGTCACATTAAGAATTGTAATAATGTAGTACCTGGGGTAGTTTGACATTAACTAAATTATTTATGAAATTTTAGATAAGTGTCCAATAGGTATGTCAAAAGTCCTAGAAACCTTAGTTGAAACTTTAAACATGTCAAAAGTTTACTCAAAACCTGGTGGGGGTTTATAGACGGCTTATTATCCTGGGTCCATCCTGGTAGCATGCACATTAATTTCAACAACACATTCCAGTTTGGAAAATGTTTTGTGGAAAAACAGGTACATGTGTTTCCCTATAATGCTATGGTTGTACCCGATGCTCCCCAAATTTTTGGTTGATTTTGATAGAACGTAAGAGGTGATGTGATAGGCATTACCGAAGGGAAGTCACAACAGTTTTGAGGATGGATCTCACACACCAACATGAAGTTAAATGCACCAATCTTGCACAACATGTTTTTGGTGCCAAATTTTGCCAAATTGTAAAAAACAGTTTGGGGCTATGACCCCTACAACGCTTCATTTGAAGTTTTTTGAATTTTTTTCCTCGAAGAAATAGGGTTTTGGGACTAGATTTGCCAAATTTAAAATGCATTTTCTTGCAAGTTGTCAAATAGGTAACAAGATTATAATTATTCTTTATTGTCCCACTTGTCCTATAGTAAAATTCGACTAGATCCTCTTATGAATGGTTGCCGGTGTGGCTACACCACAAAAGTGAAAAGCAAACCTTTATAGTCCATTATTGCATCCTATACTCCATAAACCCTAAACCAAGAAGGAAGTTAGCGAAAATTTATATTTTGCCTTCACCGGCGGAGCTATTCCGCCACTCCTGGTACAGTCCCTCTGCCCTGCCGAAATCCTCCCCTCTGCCCCGCAAATCTTTCTGTACCCTCTCGCCCTTACTTTTCCCTACTTCTTGTCATTTTATTTTCTTTTTTACCTCGCTTATTAACAAATCAATTAAAAAATCAAAAACTTCAAAAAATTAACATTTTCACTAAGTTCTTAAAATGGGCACTTCGACATTTTAGCCCCAAATTAATTTCTTAATCATTCACTCATTTTTTGAACCCTTGAAGCAAGGATTGGACCAAAAGAATGCATTAAAGTTTTTTTGAGTGACAATTCCACCAACTGTTTTTATTTTCAATCTGGGTGGCTTCAAAACTTTAGGTTGTGAAGTTTTCTAATTTATATTTTCCGATTAACACTAAAAAAATCAATTCTCCCAAATTTTGAATTAATTTTTTTCCAATAAAGAACAAAGAATCAATATTTTTGTAACTATAGTGCAAATATTCCACGATTGGTTAATTTCAACATTTCCCTATGAAAAATAAAATATTCTCAAAATATTCCAAATACTTCTGGTTGCTTGGCAATTTTTTTGGAAAAAAATTAATTCTTTTGATCAAACTGTATTCACCTATCCCCCATGAAACCCATGAAACGTTAATTTTTTAATCATTTTTTATTTTAAAAATATGAACAATAAATAAATAATTCCATGCTGGTTGGACAGCTGTTGGGCGAAAACCTGGGCAGGCGGGGGGCAGCAGGACATCGTTCGCTGCTGGAATTGTCTCACCAATAAGTGCGCAAGTGGTTGTGTGGAAGAGAGATTGCATTTGGGTCGACTTGGAACGCTCGAGAGGGAATTGCATTTGGGTCTACTTGAGATGCTCTTGGATTGTGAGGAGTGACAGCAATTGCCAAAGGTTTCTGCCAAGCAAAAAATTCTTCTTCATCATCAGTGCAGCAGGTGCAAGGTCTCAGTCTGTTCTAGACCACAAAAGAGTCGATCCATCAGCCCATTGAGAGGTGGACGACGAGGATCTTGTTGCTACGTGTCAGTTTGCACCGGCAATTCCACTTTACACATCAACAGCTTTCGCAGTACACGGCTCTTCATTCCAGACTGCACCGAATAGAAACAAAGGCGGCACTCAGAGATCACGCCAAATGTAAGCTTTCCTGTGTTGTTCCTCTCTATGTACTGCCTTCTTCTAACAATACGTGTGTCTTGTTTCTTGAAAAATCTTGACCTGATTTTATTACAGTGTATCGTCCCAGTCAAATCGAGAGGCTGGATACAATCTGTGCAAAATGGAATACCTCATCCTGGCTTCTATGTGATCAGAGTTCACCATTTGACAGGAAGTTTTTCTGCAGTCCCTGGAGCTCACACAGAGAAACAGTGGCAGGAGTTCTTTAGGGATCCTTCGCAATGTTGGGATCATAGATCAGAGAAGGTAATTGAACATCAAACCTGTCAAAGTTCACTTGTCAATGGAGCCATACCTCTTGTTGGTGTCAATCTTTTCTGTCTCTGTTGGTTCTTGCTATATATCCTGCCCTGGTCTAAACTGTGCAGAATTTCTTTTCAGGTCCTTTGCACTGGTGGAGTAGTAGTTGTAGGCTGGCGAAGGTAGGTCAATGCAATATGCTGATGGAGAAGGTCAGTGCAGCTTTCTTTGTTCTTATGATACAATTTATTCCTGGGATGTGGAGAATACATGACTGATCAGCTTGATCTGGATTTCTAGTCATGGACAAATGAAAGGTATCCAGATTTCAAACACAAGAATACATGTGAAGCACTTTGGGTTGAGGACCGACGAACCTCACCATGAGTGCCAGCAGAGATAGCTGCAAAGGCACCAGGTATAGTGCAATTCAACGTATTTGCATGCAATCGGAAGCTTACAAAACATGTGAAGGATGGGCAACTGGAGAAGGTGATGCAGCTTTTCCAACAAATGCGACAACAAGGAGTGAGTCCTAACAAATTCACTTTTACTCAAGTGATTAAGGCATGTGCTGCTTTACGAACACTTGAAGATGGCAGGGTTGTTCATAAACAGCTCATTCAAACTGGTTGTCAGTCTGATGTCTTTGTGGAGAGTAGCTTAGTGGACATGTATGCAAAGTATTGAGGATGCTTGGAGAGTGTTCAACAAGATGCCATCTGAAAATGTGGTCACTCGGAGCACCATGATACTGGGACATGTGAAATGTGGGCAAGGGCAGAAGGCACTTGGACTATTTCAACAAATGCAACAGGAAGGTGTGCAAGAAGACTCTGTTACTTTTGTGGGGGTGCTGAAAGCATGTGCTAGCATGGTTGGAATTGAAGCGGATAGGTGTGTTCATCAAGACATCATTCAAAGCGGTTTGGAATCTGATGTCTTTGTGGGGAGTAGCTTAGTTAACATGTATGCAGAGTGTGGGAACACGGTGGATGCTTGGAGACTGTTCAACAAGAGTTTTTTCAGAGAACAATGTTTGTGAAATAAAACACAGAACCATTTGGAATATGCAGGAATGTTGTATTTTCAACATGGAATCTTCAAATTTAATTAATTACCAGTTTGGCAGACATGTGTTGAAGCCGCCCCTGTACTGTGGTACAGTCCAACTTTTGCATTGCATCTTGGTACCGCAAATGAATCCAAACGAAAAAATACATTCATCCATATGAAGAACAAACCCATGTTGTACTAATACATAGATGTGACTTACTTGTCTAATATCCTATATATTAATTCACTTGGTCTATTAGCTTGTGATGGGGTTTTGGAGGGTTTTTGTCTATCTGTGACGGGGGTTTTGGAAGGTTTTGAATTTCGACTCGTAATTGACAGAAACGAGGTCTCGAAATGAGCCGCACCTAGCCTGAAATGTTCCAGCGCCAAGTGCAGGTTCGTCTGTCTGTAATGGGGGCCGAGTGAGGTGTCATGGCCAATTTGGCCTGCCACGATTTCCACACCGGTCAGGTGTACAAACCAGGACCTAATCTCCACAAGGCATCGCAACCGTCCGAAGGGAAAGAATGACGGTCGGATCGCATCCCTCTCCCACCGCACCAGAGGCGGATATAAAAACCTTCCCCTTCCCCCCCCCCCCCCACTACTCATCATCAAATCCCATGCGCCACTAATGTAGGAGCATTGGAACACGAGACCCGTCGGTTCTTGAATGTTAGAAAAATCGCAAAGTGAGTACCGTCGAATCCGGATGTTTGAAAAACCTGAACAAGAGAACCGTCGGTCTATGGCTATTTCCCAGAAACATCATAGAATCGGCAATTTTATCGAAAGAACCGACGATTATATAAACTTTCGGGAACCAAGGTTCAAAATGTCAAAACCGAAGTTTTGGGTTTTCTCAACCCCGTTGGGTAAGGGAGTAAATACCCGGACTGATAACCTGAGGGTAAACTTGACTGGTTCTGATACCTACACAATGACGGTTAGGACCACTGCGCTAAGTCACAATATTGTTTTTATCTGTGGGGATGTAAATGCCTTAGGGGGGACCCACGAGTGTTATTTTGGAAAAATTTCGGATTATGGTGATCAAACATAGCGTTCAAGGTGGTTGGAGTGACGTAGCCACGGGTGTCCACTAGTGTACAAAGAATAACAAAAGAATCACAGTTAGATATTGGTTTTTCTACTAAAAAAATTCAAAATATGACCAAAGTATTCAAAATATGACCAAAGTACAGTGAATAGCATACCTACTTTAGGTTTCTAAAGTAGGATTATCAAGCTTGTATCAATATTATTTTGGTTTCACTTTTGAGTTTTCTATCTATGTGTATAAGTATATGGGGGGCAACCCAACACAGAGCTGCCCAATGTGAAAGTCAATCGATCCCATAAGTCATAATGTGAAATTTTGATAAGAATTAAATTCAATATAACAGAATTGAAAGAAAATGCATTTTAGTTCAAGAAAAACATTGAAATAATTTCTCATAAACTACTTCTCTTCAAGCAGTTTTTGATTAGACAAACCCAATGATGGGTCTATCCCTTATGAGAAGTTGAATCCTGCAACAGAACTAATATACGAAGTTATATTCCCCCCCAAAATAATCAAGTTCCCAACAAGACCCGGTAAGAATTCCTCAAAAGGTGGGACCAAATGAAAACTGCATCATTCTATAGTCTCTCCCTTACAGGCATATTCTCCCATGCAGCTTACAAAAAGAAATAAGTTAGTAAGAAGTTTCTGAAAACATAATGTGAAGTTTGCCAGGAGATTTTTGGCTGGAAAATTTTCACAAAATGATCGTTTGGCCCAAGCCTCCAGATACCTTTTTGGATCATTTTGTGAAATTTCCCATGTTTTTTCCAGGTGATTTCCAATGGAAGAGAGGACAACCATGATTCAAGCACAGCTCAGAAGGTGATAAACAGTGCAAGAAAGAGTTTGATAATTGACATTTAAATGAATGGTATGTGTAGTAAGAGAAATCCTGCAGAGTTTGTGGAATGCAAAAAACCCAAAAGACTGAGTGCTTTCTCCACAAGTACAAGCTATACAAGGTGGAGTTCACTGTTCATGGAATCACAGTAAGTGCTTGCTTAAGCTTAAAACAATCAATCTTGGGAATCAACTGATCTCGTGGATGTTTGTGGATACCCAAAACTGCAGATATAGCATTGTCTAAATGGTGACTTTCTCAGCTTCCTCTCATGCACATGACCACCATTGTACACACCTGATAAACCTGTGCTATCAATCTATCTGACCTGTTTTCCATAGTATCTAGCTCCTACTCCTCATCAAGAAAGAATGTTGAACACAGGTGGTGACAGGAATTGGGTATGCACCTTCGCTCCCTTGGTTGATAATCACATCAAGTTGTGAAGTGTAGTGATGCATAAAGAACTCTCCAACCCTTTTTGGCATTGGATCTACAGAAACCAGAAACCCAGCTCCTTTGGTCCTTCTTTGAAGACTTGTTGACGAGGGATTTTTGAATGTGCAGGAAAACACCCCCTCCAGCAATGGTTCCCTTGATCAAAGTGTCAAGCTCTTCATCTCTTTGAATTGCCAACTGCAGAGGAGGTTTCACCTTTAGATCTTTGTGTTGCCAGCAAGCTCCGACACCTCAGCAGTAAGATACTCAAGGATTGCAACCAAGTACACAGCAGTTGTTGCTCTCATCCTTCCGTTAGCTGCCGCACATGACTTCAACAATCTGTAGATACACCCCACAGGAAACTGCAACAGGTGGCACAACTATAAGGTTATGATTCTGTGCAACATATCCCCCGGCAAAAATGGAAGCAAGCGGCAAAGCCACAAATCTACACAATGCAAGCAATATCAAAGAGTAATCACATTGACACCTTACAAGCATTCTACAAATGACTCAATCCAGGCAATGCATCTACTTGCATGCAACTTCGGATGCGCTACTCACCTCAATTTCTGGTATCTCTGAAAACAACTTCTGCACAATCCCTTATCCAGTTGAATGGCCAAGTTGTGCAGAAAGCAACCTGAGTAGCCTGAGTACCATCGATCTCAAGTTCATCTCAAATATGTGATCACTATCATGAGGTAGACACGCAGGACCAATCACTATATCATATGTATGAACAAACCAGATGTTTGGTGAAAGCACATTTCTGACACAAAAGTCTTGCCAATCCTGATCGGAATCCTCAAACCAAAAAACACAAAAAGGATGTGTCTGACCTATCAGAGGTACCTCACCATGCAAAATAGCTCTAGGTACTCTAACAAGTAAGAAACATATAGTGTCACCAACATATGGACGAGGATGCTGGTGCAAAGAGTGCTTCAATGCATGCTGAATAAGATTGGTCATGATAAAATGTTGGACCTGAATGAAATTCATTTCATGACTGAGGCAGAGATATACTTCTCACACAAAACAGAGCCCACAATGAGCTCCAAAAGCCATCGTAAAGAGTAATGTCACTGACATCGAGAGATCTGGGATCGTTACTTTGAAAAGGGTGCCTCATCACGATTTCATGGAAACAAAACAAAAAGCCTCTCTCTCTAGTCAAAATTGCTTGACATGGAAGACCTTTCTCTTGAGTAAAAAACGCGGAAAGAGTAACATGATCTATGATTATTAGGAAAGGATTGGAAAAACCTTGTAAAGGCTACCTGACCAGCACCACCTCCTCTTTGACCTCTACCTCTCCACCCACCTCATTGTCCTCTCAGCAAGGGATGTGGACTCTGAGGAGACAATCCAGCACAGAAATCATCATGTGAAGGATCTAGCCTACATTTGGATAGGGACACAGCAAGGGTCCACTCTCCCCCCTCCACATCAGATAGAGGAATATCATTCACATCTTCTAACTTGAACAAACAATCTCCTTGAAAGTGAGGGAATAGAAGATAGGTCGACTCATACTTGATCCAGAACCTGTACAAAATTTCAATGGTTAGCATGATATGTATAATGCCCTATAATACTAGGGTTATATAATGCTTTGCATAACCATGGACTTAGTATCTTTTGTTGTCTTAATTTACCACTATAATACATATCTATCATAACAAAAGACATTGTCAAGTCTTGGTAATTGTCTTCTGTTATGTTATAGAAGAAATGTTAAATCTACCTTCAGGAAATAGATTGAGAACGGGATTGAGGACATGTATGGAGTCTTCCACACCAGCTCCATATGGCACAACCGTCATAGATATCTCTATCAATTATCTAGTCTGTCGTGATCACATATACCTACTCTGCAAGACCATGCAGCTTCCCACCCTGGACTTACAGCCATACACGAAAATGGTGTGTCCAGAAACGTGAGATGATCCTGGTAGGGGATCTCTACTGTGTCTCCGACAAAAGTTCAATAGGAAAGATTCCGCCGTGCCATGACCGTGCTCTATCACAGCCTATGCAACGAAGTTTTTTGCGATACAGTATATAAAACAGTTTTTATGTGGAAGAGATCTGGCGACAGTCAGTCGACTCCAGCATCTCGACCGTAGCATGCACAGGTTTCATCAGCTAGGATGCTTCTTTGACAGTCTCCGAAAGAGCATAGCATTGTCGTGATATGAAGGACATAAAAACATCATAGGATAGGTTGTCTACATGGAGATGGACATACGTGCCTGAAAAGCAAATGTAAAAGACATAGCAATTTGTTGCAATCCAAGTGCACCTTAACATAATCAATGGCAAACAAAACAGAGCAAGGATAACATGGCTGAAGCCTAGAGCGAGAGGATCTGGATGTCGGCTTTCCGGCGTCGTTGCATTTTCCCGTCAACAGTCGTTTCGCTTCCTTACTTACCCGACTGCTTACCTCCAGCCCCTACCATCCAGCGACCACCATCTTTGGTGATATATGTCCCCTCTAACGCACGGTGTCGAGCAATGAGACCAGATCACCGCAACGACAAAAGGTACGGAGAAAACGCTGTCCGGAACTCAAGAAAAAACATAAACGCACAAAACTAAGAACAAATTGCTGGTTCTAAGCAATCCAACAGCGAAACTGAAGCAAAAAGAAAAAGTCAGAATCACTTGCACATGACAAGAAATCTCTCCTGCAAGGAACAAAACCACACAACGGCACAGGCCATTCCAGTATCGTATGTGGGGTTTGTTAGACAATATAATTGTTTAGTTTTTTGGGGCACTAATAGTGGCAGTGATTTCTAATGTCAAATCAAACATCGAGCGGTTCTCTGAAGATGAAAATACATATTACTTTTTCATGAATGAAAAATGAATGCCCTGAAAAGGAAAATACATATGATTCGTTCATGAATAAAGAATGAAGTAAAATGAATTGGCACAAAACTTGAAGAAAATCCAAGTGTCCAAATAGAATGAAACAAAAATGTAGAAAATAATGAAAAAAAATTGAAAAAATTACATGGACAAAGATTGTTCTGAAAATGAAGTAGTAGAAATGCATTATGTTGAGCAGTTTATTATGTTACTAATAATAAACAAGTTGAGTTAACACCTCTTCAAGCCATGTATTGTATTTTTTGTTATAACTATCCAATTTTGAATTTAAATCTAAAAACTCAAGTATGAAAAAGATTAATAATATGTAACACAACTAATGGTATAATTGTATTGAAAAACAATGTCAATGTTGATCATTCCATTATTTTTAAAAATTGAAGAAAAAATGAACAAGTTTTTGAGAGAAGAAGAAAGACAGTTTGGATAGAAGAGACAAAATATTTCTAGGAGTTTCATATTTATTTATTTATTTATGTTGCTGCAAAGGAACCTTTCAAGAAAAATTATCTATATCAAAAACAATTTTTGGAAGATCTAGGACTTCTAATTGCTAATATTTAGCTTCCTTTGTAGTTTGTGACAAGTATTTGGTTAAAACAATTTTATGCATTTGTGTCCAAGACTTGTTTTTCATTTTAGAAAACAAATTTCATGAGTTCTTACTAGTTTAATGAGAAAAACCAAACAATGATATGTTTTGCTAGCTTTAACAAAATGCCATTATGTAACTACAAGTTTTTGATTTGTGAATGTCAAAAGGTGAACATGATATTTTTACATTAATGATCAATTTTTCAAGGGTTGATTAGTAGCCAAAGGACATTACCCTTGGCCTTTTTGAGACAATAGATATTAGTGAACAAACTTTGGCCATAAATTTGACAAAATTATTTGACACTAATGAATTGAGGAAGAAATTTGTTGCTTATGCCAAAGATGAAAGATATAACCTTAACATTATAACTTCAACTCTAAAATCAGCTATAAGTTGTGATGTGTTGAGTTTGGAAGAAAGTTTTCAAAGAACTTGTTTTGGTCATATATTTTCTAAAGCATGCCAATATGCAATAATAGATGAAAAAGTTTGCAAAGTAACTTAAGATTTATATCTATCAAAGTTGCCTAAAAGATTTGCAAAAGTGTTTAACTTGGCCAAGAAAATCAAGAAAGGGCAAGCAAGAATGGGAAAAAATGTGTTAATTCAGGTGTTCCCCCAAGCAAATTGTATATTCCAACGAAGACAAGGTAAACTTTTTATTTTTCCTAAATTTTATATTGTTTACACTTTTCTTTTGAATTCCTAGCAAAAAAAATTTGAATATTTTTTTTACCTTTGTAGATTTGTTAATAAAGTTATCCTTTTCCAAATAACACTGCAATTTAAAGAAGTTATTATATTATTTGACAACAAAAAAAATAATGTGAGGATGACCACAAGAATATCACCTCTATTGGCACGACACACATCTTAGATTATTATTGATTCCTTTGATGCTATTGTATTTGTTTGTATTTTGAAACCAATATAAGGGTCATTGGTTGTTAAATGATACATTAAACTTTGCCATATCCATGAGTTTAAAATTAATTTTGCACCTTTTGACAACTTAATGGAAAAAAATGCAAATGTTGTTTTTGAGTTATAATGTTTGGCTTCCAAAACTAAAAATGAAGATGTTCGGGTTTTGGATTTTTTATTTCTTTCTTAAAACAATATGAAAAAAAAAAATCCCATAATATGATTTCTTTGACTTGGACCCTAGGTTTAAGACTCTTCATCTTATGTCCACATTTATTAATCATGAGCAAGGTAAAACCATTGTTGAAGAATATGATTGATAATCGTTGTTTCTTATGCTTTTTAAATGCCATTATCGTTTGCATCCTTTGGCTAAATCTAAAAAGGGTATTATTGATCAAGGGGTTGAAAAGAATAATAATTTTGATATCTTGGAATGATAGCTAGCAACAAAACTAATCAATAGAAAGTTTTTGATTTTCAAGCACTTTCAAGTGGATGTCAAAAACGTAAAGTGTCCACTTTGATTGTGGGAAAAACATGAGAATTTAATAACTGGATGTGAAACCAATTGTTATTATATATGTAAAAACCAGCCTATTTGAGAACTAGATGAGTCTAGAAAAATTAAGAACCTTGATATCTTGGTTAATTCACACCAACCCAATTTTTTCTTGAAATCACAAATTATGCTCTCATAGCATCATGTAAGAACAAGAATTAGTTGATTCTCACAAAAAAAATGAGAATTGCCCAAAATTAATCTAGGTGTGATTAATTTAATTATTTTTATCATTACAACAAAAGGTGTCTTGGTATACCAAATGATTTCACTAGATTTTGAGTGAATTCATTAGTCTTAGTAAACAAGGATTAGTTTGAAAGTAGTGAATTCATTAGTGTAGTGAATAGGGACTAATAAACTGCACCCACATTTTGTAGTAGTGTTATTTCAAAAAATGGCAAAAAAACTGATTTTAAAATCATTAAAAAATCCATTTTCTAAAAAACAAATTCCAAAGTTGTGAAATTTCATCAATTTTATTTATTTTTTACTAACTACCAAGTAAATAGATGCATTTACATGGTTAGTACCAATGTTGGTTTGTGTTTTTTTTTCAAAATAAATGTTGGATCTAAGTTTAGACATTTTCATATAATTAGAAAACTAGTGGTTGAAGGTTTGACTAAAATTCTAAAAAACTATAATCCATAATTTTGAACATGTGTCAAAATTTAAGGGTGCCAACTCTCAAATCAACAATTACTATCTTGATAAGACCCTTGGTTCTGAGTTGGTTTTAGACTTCATATGGATGCCACACACACACCAAGCTCATTGCAACCTTGTTTAAAATGAGGACTTGAATTGAATAATTTGACTGCAAGGCAACATACATTGTTTCAAGTAGGCTTGGTAATGTGAAATTGCAATTTGTTGACAATAGAAAAACCTCATTCCATGGAGAACAAATTTTGAAAAGGAGTTTAAAAAAATGACCATGGCAAAATAAGAGCAATCTTACACTATTTTTACAAAATTTCAAGCAACAAATAGCACTAGAGCCATGTGTGCCTTGGATTGAATGCATGCCAAGAATTGACTTATAAAAGAAAGCCTCACCTCACCTCCAAGAATAAAAACCTTTGAGAATTTGGAGTGTATTTGGAGGAATGCTTATGGAGTGTAAAAGTGTGCAAGGCATTTTGGTAAATGGATTGTTGGCACTTGTGGCTATTTCATTTTCCAAAATGCCTCAAGTCATTTTTTTCTATGATACCCATGATTTTTCTTGTCATGTATCACATGATTTTTTTAAAACTTAAAGTTTTATAAGAGAATTTTCACAACATGACAACAAATTTTTAAAAAGGTTATGACCTTAACAAAGGATGAATTTTTTTGAAAGTCATAACCAAAAAAGCTCCATAAAAAATCACAATGTATATGATAAAAAAATTTGTGGTCAACTTTCATTAATTTTATTTTGCATTTAGAACACATTTTTATTGGGTCATTATTAAACTCATAATATGATTTCATATTTGCCCCTTTGTACATATAACTTTGACATAATATTTACATAATTACAAAAAACTAAAAATATGTACAATTTATGAACTATGAAAAAAAATTCAATATCATGAATAGTATCAATATGATCTATTATGATTATTTACACATGCTTAATGCAAAGGCAATTTTTTATTTTTACCTTTTGTATTGACATCTATTCTTTTGTTAACAATCTTTTGAACAATGTCAACATATTCACATGAAACCTAATTAAACAACACATGTTCACATGTCAATGACATATCATTTTGAAATGAGTTTGATATAAATGAGTTTCAATCAACGGGTTAAAATGATACGATGCAATATGTAGCAAACAATAAATGCTCCTTATTTACACCAAGATTAAAAACATTAAAAAATAAGAAAAAATCAAATGTCCTTGAAGAGCGAGAAATGTTTTCAATGTTCTTAAAGCAAGAAACACTAATTCATCCCAATATGAAACTGAGGCATGAACAACAATGTAATTCAACTTGAATTAGAAATTGAAAAGAAATGAGATCCATAAATATTGAAAATTTACTCATGAATATAGTGTTGAAATAAAGGGTTTTGGAAAAAATAAAATGAGAAGCCACATTCCATGCCTTGTTTGAGAATGGGCCAAACAAATTCTAATTTGGAATTGTCCTGGGGATAACTTATTAAACCTAAAATTGTCCTACTTAAAATAATGACAATGATTTTTTTACAACTTATAAATCAATGGCATAAATAATGAGTAGGAATTAATGCAAGTGGCACCATAATACTTGGATATTCTAAAGAAAGTATGAATTATATTTAATTATAAAATATTTGAATTGACATTATATAAACTTGGATTAATCCCAAGTTCATTGAGTCTAGTGCAAAACTCTAACACTAAATTTCCTAGAGCAATTGGAAAAAAAAACAATTTGACAAAAAGATTGGGTAGGAATTTTGGAAAATGTGTTTTTTATAATGGAAATCAACACATTACCAGGGGAAAAAAAATCTACAATCATTATATTGAAAGAATAGGTTGGAACAAGCCTCCAAATTAGAAGAGGAATTCCACATTTTACTACTTCCCCCTCGGACTCCTAGCCCAATTTGGCTAAAGTCAGTGGGGAGTCATGTCAGCAAGTCACTGCTATTCATGATTAAGGTTTTGTTCCCATTGTTTGTGAGTGGCATTCATCAGGTCATGTGGCACTGATTATTTTGTGTTAGTTGTGGTTTTGCTGGAACTGACATGAGCATTACCTTCAAAGTGTTATTGTGGATTTTCTCTGCAATCTCATAAATATGATTTGAAAGATGTAGCTATATGAGAATGAATCAGAGGGACATTACAGGAGAGAGAATATGAGATCAAAGTATGTGGAAAGATGTTTGGTGGAAAAATGTTCCTGATTCTATTGTAGGACATGTTCCAAAATTGAGGTGTTGATGTGGGGGGGCCATCTTGATTCTGTGGCAGGTGCTGGATCATTTGGCAGTGCATAAGGTTTTGACAGTGGACCATATTTACGCAAATCCACCACGTGATGGCATTGAAAGGTTGCTTCTTAACACCAAATTGTCGCCTGAATTTGTCGCCATATAGCATATCAACCATTTACCATGTCTAGAATAATCCAACGCAAGCACCGATGGATCCATGCCATGCATTGCATGAGTGGCATACGGTGCCTCGCGGAGGTCAAAATATGGCGGACTTTTTTTTTAATATCCATTTTTTTCCAAAAGGGGCTTTCGCCAACCCCTTTTTTTTCCCCATCATGATCATCACCCATCAGCGGCATCAGCGGCCATCAGTATCATCATCATCATCGGGGTGGTGGTGTGATTGCAGCAGAGACGAAGACACTGAAGCTCTGTCTGTCTGTCTGTGTGCCATCATCATCCAAGGACTTGGTGCTTTGCAACGGATGCGTTCCACAACGACCCATCAGAGAGAGTCTTCTTCATCTTCTTTCTTTCCTTGTACTTGATTCATTTGTTTCTCTCCAGCTTCTTTCTTCCGGCCGGATGATTTCTTCTTTTCTTTGGGAGATCTCTTGGGCAAAAGAGAAACGAAGGTGGCAGCAGATCTCGTCTTCGTCATCGACTAGAAACCCCATCATGTGTACAAGAGAGATGGCAATGACCTAATCGCGACCAAGAAGATCTCACTCACGGAAGCACTCACGGGTACCACACTCTCGCTCACCACTCTGGATGGGAGAACCTTGAACTTGAACCTGCCGGATGTCATCACTCCTGGGTATGAGAAAGTTCTGCCCAGGGAAGGCATGCACATTACCAAGGAGCCAGGGAAGAAAGGCAATCTCCGGGTCAAGTTCGACATCAGCTTCCGTACCAGACTCACTACAGAACAAAAAGCAGGCATCAAGAGGTTGTTGGGAGGAGGAACTACTTGATGATGATGATGGTCTCCTCTTCTTCTTGTCTCAGTTCAGTGCCAGCGTGTTGTTTTTTTTTCGCGACATCAAGAAATTCAGTGTCACTCATATAAAGGATTTTGTGAAGAATAGTGCCAAAGTCATCAAATTGGTACTAGAGGATTTTTTTTTATGAAATATTTAGACAATAAGTTCCAGCAGGTTACCAAAATATAGCAAAGATTCTTTAAATTTTGTATTGTCCTCTCTAACCTGTAGCCAAACCTGGCTAATACCTCTTGTGGATGATCACCAGTGCAGTTGCTAGATCACGAATCTGAAAAGGAAAAAAATCTTGATTCAGCTTACAATCATGTCAATCATCTAATTCTGAAACCACCAGAGTTGCAAAAGAACTTTTGAAAAAATGAATCTATAGGGTTTATAGCAATTTTTAGGAAAATAATTTCTATTTCTAACTTCCACAACCACAAAATTTAGATCAACCTTCCCTTTCTTTAGTTGATATGCTTCATGCGACAAGTTTCACTCACTCATACGGGCCTGCATACAACCCACACAAAGTGGTTAGTGCATAGTTGGAGTATCCTTGGTGCTAGGACGAACCACGGGCAACACGGACACACAAGACTCACCACGGCCCGGACTTGAGGAAAGCCATCACCTTCCCCCTTATAATATACTCTGTAACTCACGGCGGAGACTACATCCAAATGGTTATTTTTCCCGGGACTCTCAAGTTGGAGTCCCGAAATTGTCCCGGGTTAAAGTCCTGAGACTTTGGGAGCTCATAACTCCCGACTGCATAGTCTGATCGCAACGAGGTCTGAAGCAAAGTTATAGCCCTCGTCAAGAGCTTTCAAACGCCATGTTGCACTTTCAAATCGGATATCAGGAAGAGGTCAATTCTCGACTTTTAATGATCGGGAATCAAACTGGCAAGAGATCCCAAAAGTGCAACAGATAACAATAACCAAATACCTCAACGACCAACACATTTGGCTTCAACATAAAAAGTTTGAGACACAATCACAACATAAAAAAGAAGGTAGAGGTTCAAACTCACTTATGCAACACAATTTCAGGACAATTCGTGTCTCAACATAAAAAAGAAGGCAAAGTTTCAAACTCACTTATGCAACACAATTTCAAGACAATTTGTATCTCACCATAAAAAAGAAGGCAAAGTTTCAAACTCACTTATGCAACACAATTTCAGGACAATACTGACAATTCTTTTATTGATACATCACGACCAACACATTTGGCTTCAACATAAAAAGTTTGAGACACACTCACAACATAGAAAAGAAGGCAGAGTTTCAAACTCACTCAAGATGAGTCTGAAGTGATGTGTCATGTGTAATTTTGTCCCAGAGCTATGTTGAAAGCCTTCATAAATGTCTGCTAAAGTTCAGAGGATCCATGATCATTGCTTTCAGGTTTCACTATTTGAGATCAGAGTAGGAGGTCTAAAGTTTCGTAGCATGATTTGAAGCTGAGAAAAGGTTTGCACACTTTCTTGGTTCTCTGTGACTGTCTGGAATTGCTGCACCTGCTACAACAGATGCAAAATCTTCCAGACATCATCAAGAAGAAGAGCCTGGCTACTGGACTTGGCAAATGATGCAATCTTGTCTTCCCAGTCCTCCTTCTCCCAGGTTATTAGTGAAGGCCTCAGGCTCTCAGAGTTGCAAAAATGTTTTCAGTGACAAAAAGAAAGGGTGGGGACGAAGAAGAAGAAGTGCAGTAGCAGCGACGCCTATCTTACCTCGATGGCTTTGCTCCTTCTGTCACTGCGTCCTCCTATTCGTCCTCCTTTTCCCGTGTGCTTCTTCTTCTTCTTCTTCTTCTCCTGCTTCTTCCTCCACAAACGAAACCAACCGGCTCCTCGTTCTTCTCTTCCTCCCTGCTGCTGTTATTGCTATTGCTGGCATTCACAACTTTTGCCATTATTTCCAACAACTCTGAACGCGAAGCATTCTTCAAATCCTTAAAAGACTGCAGAAAACCACTTCACCGGGCTCTCCCTTCCCCCAGCCCCAAAAATTTCCATCACAGACAGACACTGTAGATCATGTTGATGGGCTTGAAGCTCTGGAGTTGAGAATAAACTCCACAGCGAATGAATGCTCCTTGCTGCTGCGATGAGCCGGCCCTTTAGAGACGAAATCGCACCAGATCGCGCTAATTGAACTCCATCCAGTTTTAGAACTCTTCCAGCTTTTAGGAGTAGGCGATCGATCGCGCTAAATATAAAAGCTCCGTAGTCGAGCTTTGCTGCTCGATGCTTAACAAACTCTCTGCCTCAAAATTCTCCGAAATTCTGCGATTCAGTTTGAAGATCTCTATAAAATCCGAAGAGACTTCTGAAGATTCTGCAGGATTCTCTGACGAATGTACATTCTGCCGCCGATTTCTGAAGCATCTGAAGAGACTCTTAAATAGACTATCTGAAAATTTCTCTGAAGAGCTTCTGTGATTCTGTGGATCTCTGAAGAAACTTCTGAACCGCCGATTCTCTGAAGAATCTTAGCTTAGCAAAATACTTATTTTCCACTTCGAAGAAAATTTAGATTATAATTTCTTTAAGCTTTTTATGAAGTTCTGGTTTCGGATGTGTTGAAGAACTTCGTCAAAAAATCTGCCATAATTGAGAATAGTAAGAAAGAGAAGAGTGGCCGTCCGGCTTCACGGGCAGGCTTGAAGCTATGGAGTTGAGAATAGTAAGAAAGAGAAGAGTGGCCGTCCAGCTTCACGGGCGGCTTCATCGTTCCTTTACTATATGTAATGCTTCGTGCGACTGGTGGAAGTTTCGGTACTTAGTGGATCCCTTACCTCCATGTGTTGCACGCCTCTTTTGGGCTATTTGCTTGCCTGGACTTTGGTGCTTGCCGTTTGTTTCTTTTTTCTCTCCCTTTCTGGGGTGCTTTCTTTTTATGAAGTTTGGCAGGGGTTCATTGATCAAGCCTCTGAATCCCGATACTCTTCCAAAGGAGAGATGGCATCAAGGTAATTATTAGAGAACAGAAAGTCTTAGAAACAAGCTCCACTACGTGTAGGCAATGCAACGCGAAAGAGGAACGGGCAGAGAGGGGCCAGAGCGAAGAAAAATGTCAGAAGAGGAAAGTGAAACCAAAAAAGTCTACAAGCTACAGCTACCACCGAGACAAGAAGCAATTTCTTTCTTGCTGCGCAAGGGAGAAAGCTGCATCTAAAAGTACCTCTTGGGGAGGTGGAAAACGGTGTCAGATCATTGAGACGCCACATTTCTCCTTCCTTCCATCTCTTGCCGCGTCATGCGTAGCCGTGTTTATATTTTCTTGAAATTTTTGAAGTATAAAATTTGGTAATAAAATTAGTCGAAATTGCTTGCCCATTCTATTATGTTCATAAATGAATTGGTGGCCTGTCCTCTCAGCAAATTTTTGATACTCACTGGTGCTGTGATTTGGACTTTGGTTACTGTGGAATGTTTTGAACGTGGAATTTTGGTGGCAGAATGATTGGCCAGTGCATCAGCTATGGCCGCCTCCTGAAAGCCAGCAAAGGACTGAATTGGATGTGGTGTTGTTCCATGGGCTCCGATTAACTGCAAATGACACTAGTGATGCCTGGAGTAGCACATGGACACAACGAGGTCATGATGATGTATGTTTGCCTCAAGACTGGCTGCCTTATGATTTGGGTGATTTGGGGGAAGCTCTGAGCATTTTCTCCATATCATACAATGCAAATGTAGTAAGCTCCCCTCATGTTCATGTATCAGATATTGTGGATAACGTATTCCAGACTCTCATGAACCCAAGGTACAAGTCACCTCTCTTTGATTATCACAATGCCATGCTTGGGCCAATGCAGAATGTGAACCCAGAGGATTACAAGCTCAAAATACACTCTCAGTTTGAACAGAGAAAAGTGCTCCTGGTTTTGGATGATGTTTGGCAAGACAAAGCATTTGATTCAGTGGACTTAGCCAAGGGAAAAGGAAGTGTCACATTGTTGAGCACTAGAAACCAGTCTTTATTTTAAAGAGCAAGTCCACGCATAAGCCAAGAGCGTATGACTCCTCTTTCAAAGGAGGATAGTTGGAGCCTTTTTTGTGTGCATACATTCAGGCCACCAGCCAATGTTCCATGTTAATTAGAGGCATTGGCACAGTGCATGGCTGAGGAGTGCCAAGGTGTTCCATTAGCTCTGAAGATTATAGGCAGAGCAATGTTTGGGAAGACCTCACCTGAACTTCAATGGAAGCCACTACTGAAGAAGCTAAGGGAATCACGCTTGCAAGAGAGGACTACTGAAGAAGCTAAGGGAATCACGCTTGCAAGAGAGGACTGTTGAAGAGGAGTTGTATGAGCGTTTGAAGCTTGGCTATGATCGCCTGTCTGAGGATGATTGGCACTTGAAGCAATGTTTTCATTACTTTGCAGCATTTCCTGAAGATGATGAGATTCTTTTTGATAGAGTTCTGTGTCAATGGATAGGGGAGGGGTTAGTTCCTGCACATGATGGAGATGATCCTACAGCAAATGCATTTTCCTTGTTAAATAAGTTGTGGGAGCGATCATTCATTGAGTCACATGGAGAGGTTGCTTCAGATGAAGATGAAGGGCATTTCCTGAGGTTGAAGGTACATGATGTGATGAGAGACTTGGCTTTCTACATACTGGAAAAGGATTGTGGCACACCCCCTGCAAAACAGCTTTATTTTTATTGAGCAGGTGAAAATTTGGAAGAAATCCCTAAAGAGTGTACAGCAATATCGGAAACTCTGAGACTATGATTGGACATGAACAAGTTGGAGACACTTCCTGAGAGTTTTTATGAACCTATATTGGTGTCTCTACTACTTGGTGGAAATCCAATAGTCTCTTTACCAGCAAATTTCTTGAGAAATTTTCCAAAACTGAGGGTTCTGGACCTAAGCTATGGACAGTTTGACAGTTTACCTGAGGAACTTGGTGATCTTAAGGATTTGGTTTGTCTTGACCTCTCTTGTTGTTATAATCTAGAGATTTTACCAGATGCAGTACAGAAACTACATGTGTTGAAATGCCTGATTCTAGATGAGTGCCGGATGTTGCAGTATCTCCCTTCTGGAGTGGTTGGCCTCACATCATTGCAAGTATTAGACACAACACTTGTGAGAACTTGACATGGGCTGAACATACACCATCAGGCATGGCAAGAGGGTCTTTGGATCCAACCATCGGACCTTCATTGGAAGACATATGTGGGTTGGTTGTTCTCACAGAACTTACCATTTATGGAAAAACAGATCCAGGGGTGGAGCTGCCTCACAATCTATCTGCACTTACAAAGCTTAAGTTTCTACAGTTAGGGATTGATGACGTCAAAACCCTGCCATATAAGATGCCACATGTGTTCAAACAACTGAAAGAACTTGATTTATGGGGCTGCGAATATTTGAAAGATCTTCCAAGCTCCTTCACATGTTGTGGGGCTTTTCCAGCTCTTATAGGGGTTTTGACTACGTGAGTGTCTGATTGTTGAATTTCCAGAAGTGGATGAAGGTGCTCTGCCTAAATTGCGAACACTATATTTCAGTGGCTGCAAGTCTCTTGGAAGCTTGCCTCTCTTTGGAGGTCCTGACCAGCTTGAGGAACTTGGATTTGCCTTTCTGTGAGAAAGAAACACTTAGAGACTCTTGTAGGACAAATTGTGAAAAGTCCTCAATATGGAGGACGAGCTTTACCATCCAATATTAATTTTAGGGAGTCTCATTCATTAGATGTCTGAAAGAGTAGAGGATAGACATTCAGTTCCCACCACATGTTGTAGAAGAGTGGTGATGATTTGTAAGATCTCTGATTTTGATGAAATTTTGGAAAAATTCACCAAATTCTTAATTGGAAAAAAAATGATTGAAAGGTTTATTTTCAAATGTGTTGATGTTTGTAATGTCACATGTGCTCATGTTTGTAACATGCAAATTGTGCAACCAATCAATTTTCCCCACTTGCCAATGTGTTGTACACATATTTTTCATGTTCCAAATTACCCTACTTCATTCCCATATTCCCATGAACATCTTTAGATTTGAAGTAGTAAAACATGTTTCATTGTTGTAGATGTTCCACAATTCAATTGTAGAGCGGTGTTGTAGGCTCTCTAGGCAGGATGGACCTGTCAAAGCACCTTAGGTCCACTTGTTCAAAATGTGCTTATGAGCCAGTCATTGAAATTGGATGGGTGTCATTGTTGGCAGTACCTTGTTTCACACGAATGAGGAGAACCTCCTGTCATCATATTCACTCATCAAAATCAACATTTTTTCAGTTTTCTAATGGCTGAATATGTGGATTGGATGCTTGCTGTCATCATTGGTCATTTGGTTTTTACTGCTGCTATGTCAGGTGTTCTTGGTGGGTGATGCCACTGTGACAGCTGTTCTTGATGGGTCATGACTGGGGTTCATCTATTATGTTGGATGGGAGGTTTGCCAATCACAGTGCGAACTCCAAGTGAGTGCCCTTGTGGCCGTTAGTGTCTTGTCTCATGGTCCCGACCCAGACAGCAGCAGCATCAACAAGGTGACTAAATTTTTTGTGAAAGGATTTTACTGGAACAGATTCCAGGTCAGTAGCCAGACTTCATTTCAAGCTTTTTTGCGAACCAAAACTTTCACATCCAGACTTTGAACTTTTGTACAACAATTGGATTAAGGACAGTCTGTTATTTCTTTCAGGGCACTTGAGCCAGAACCTGGAAGAGCAGATGCTGATTTTCCAAGTATGGGAACAACAAGAGCTCTAAAGAACATCATCGGTGGCGGTGTGTGCAAATTTGATGGTTCATCAAGTGATTGCACCCAAAGGAAAGGAATTGTATGTTGTCCTAGTTTTCAAGAACCCTCCCCAAAACAGGTTTCACTGCTCCCATAACTTTATTCATGCAACATGCATAGGTATGGGGCTTCAAACTTTGACCTTTGAAATACTGAACAGAAGCATATAGTCATACATTTTCCATTTTTCAATTCAACGAGGGATTGAAAGATTTTTGTTTAGAGGAAGACAAGGGAGAAAATGTCGGACTTGGCAATTCTATGAATGCCGTCCGGCATGGCAGGTACCTCCACAGTATGAGATGTACAGTGTGTATTATATGGCTAAATATTTTAAATTTTGGGCTGAGAATTACTGTTCAGTGATAGAGAAGAAATGGTACTGTTGGTGATAAGACTATGCAGAACTGGCGGGATTTCCTTGAGTACAAACTGGGAGCTGACTGCTGATTCACATGTAGGTGGTGTCCATTGTGGGAAAAGATGATGTAGTTCCATTATTTCCCTGGCAGCAGGAAATATGTGGCGGGTGGAGGCTGTAGAGCAGCAATGCTCAACCTACAGAAGGTCATCATCATTCTTGATGGTTCACATTTCATATGTGGGGAACACCCTCAGAAATTCTGTCATGAGCTTGGCTTGGACTTTGTTTCCAGAGGTATAGATCTAGGAGATTTTACTTAAATATAAACAGTATGAAAAATATCGACAAGTGCACAGGCAGTTCCATAGAGGGAAATTATCTGAAGCTGCTGTTGTATCAAATTATGTACTGCCTATAATTGATGGGATTCAGAATGTCTTTGTGGGAATAGCGTGGTTGACATGTCTTTGTGGGAGCATGGAAGATGCTTGGAGACAGAACTGCAGGTTAGCACTTGAGAGAAACTCTCTGGGCTCCTCTATCCCTATGATAGCATTTCTTGTGTGGGATGTAGAGAATATGTGGCTGCAGAACAACTTGATCTGGATTTCTAGTTGTAGAGAAATGAAAGGGGCTTGGGATCTAAAAAATAAGAAGACAGGGAAGTTTTATGGTTTGAGGACTCACAAAACCCACCATGGGTGGCAGCAGTTACAATGGTGCCAGGCTACATGCAGTTGAACATTTCTGTTTGGAACAGGAAGAAAACATCTGAAGGATGGGCAACCTCAAGTGATGCAACCTGAGAAGGCAATTTGGGTTTTCAGGATGCCCATACTTGGAGGATGTGTGTTGTCCACAGGAATGGTAAGGAAGCTCTTCAACATTTTGATTGGATAAGTGAAAGAACACATACAGTCAAATCATATCACTATTCTTTGCCTTCTGTCAGCTTGCAACCATCCCAGCTTGGTCGATGAAGACATGTGCTGCAATTCTATGATGATCCTCCGACAGGGAAGGGAAAGAGGAGTGCTGTATCAGTGCATGGGGACATGATTGTAATACAAAATAGTATTGTATGGCCAAATGTCAAATTGATTTTGGAATTTAGCAGTTCCAAGGAATGATTCTGCATTTTAGGCTTAGTGTATGCAGTTTGGGTAAAACTATACTCGTATGGACCATGCTAGGTGGCAGAGCTTTCATGGAACAGTATTTGAGGCATAATAAAATATCATTTATACTCATGTAACTTCAATTATAGGTGTTCAAACCAATTTTGACTAGTAGTTCAGAAGTGCCCTTCAGGATTGCCTACTCTTGGATGGTTGGTTAAGAAGAAGGATGGACAATCAAAATATCCATTGTAGAAATCATGTGAATGCTCTACATTATAAGAAAACGAGGCATATGACATCAATGTTATTCATATTGATCATATTAATGATCCAACGTATAAGGAACAAACATTGGTAAAACAGGTAAAAAAGAAACAGAAGTGAATTTTTTTCATTCACATATTTTTAGTATATGGTATAGATGACTTAAGTAATCTACATATTGTCAATCATTTGTAATATGGAGAAATTATTGATTATTTTATGGACACAGAGATCTTCGCACTATCTTGAAAGGCAATCTGATTCTGTCATTTTTCAATTTGAAGTCAAGTGCAGGTTTTGTGTTCCAAACTGACAGTTGCATCTTGATGACTTAGCGACCTGCCTACAGATAAACCAGAAATGGAACAACCCTCGAAGCAAATGGCGGGTGGGTCCTAGTTGGCCTTTTCACTATTGACTGAATCCTTGACCTCATGGATTAAGATAGTCATGGGACATTATTGTCCTCTTGGCACAGGGAATCGATGATCTTGTTAGTAGACCTTTAAGTAATAGGAGAATGCTAGCTGCATAATTGTGTAGATGGGGTGGCATGTTGAAGCATTTTCATCCTCTGGACACCCATTGGACATGAGCCAATCATGGCGTTCCAAGTGACCACATCTTGAGATGCCATCTTGTTGAAGAATCTCCAAGCATCCTCCAAAATTCCCACATTCTGCGTACATGTCAACCAAACTACTGCCCACTAAGGCACCTCAATCCCATCCACATTGAATGATCTGATCATGAGCTCACCTGCCCACTTCAAGTGCAACAACATTGGCACATGTATTCAGCAATCCCACAAAATGGTCACACACCTTCCTGTTGCATTTATTGAAATAGTTTCAGTGCCTTTTGCCCCCACATTTCACATACATGTCAACCAGGTTATTCCCCATAAAAACATCAGACTACTAGACATGCTACTCAAAACAAAATGAACTTGACACAGTGATTGACAAGACTGATTACTGGCATTACCAGTAGTCCATGCACCAACAAATACCATCTTCAAAGAGATCAAAGTGATTCCCTCATCCCTCAATATTTTTGAGGTGAACTTCTTGGAGGTGTGGCAATCTTAAAAAACCCGCCGATTTTTTTTATTCTGAGAGGACTACTAGGAGCTGTGTTGATGAGCCCAAATGCAATAGCCAGTTTCTCACTATGGTGACACAACTGAAACACCAATTCTTCTTCTTCCACAACATGCAGAATGAATCTTGTGCAAGGCACATACCCCACATCGTGCATGAGCCCTGACAACCTCTGCAAATCTACATGAATTCAATTATCTGGCAGTGCCTTGATCCTTTACTACAAACATATGCAACTCATTGTTCACTTCAATCCAGGTGTGACCCGGCAATTTCATCCCACCTTTTTCCTCTCTCTAACATTTAACATTCTCACAGAGATGCTGGTTGCCAGCAGCAGCATAGATGTTTGACGGCAGCCCATAATCAGCAGCATTGTCAGGTTCCATTTCAAGAATCCGTCTGGCAACACGTTCTGCCATCTCCACATTGCCATGAATTCTGCAAGCACCAAGTAAAGCCATCCATGCAGCCACATGCAGTTCCAGGGCATTGCCATGACCTATTCTCTACCTCCTGTAGATGGCCAGCATGGCCAAGAAGGTCGACCATGCAGGTGTAATGTTCCAACTTTGCAGAAATCATATAGTAAGTGACCATTGAAGCGTAACAGTGCATGCCTTCATCAACCAAACCTGCATCATGACAAACTTGACAGAAGACTAATAAAAGCGGTATCATCTGGCTGTACACCTTCTGCGCACATGTGTTCAAAATATTTAAGAGCTTCCTTACCATGCCCATTCAAGGCACATCCTCCAAGTATGGCATTCCAAGTGACCACAGTTCGGGATGGCATCTTGTTGAACACTCTCCAAGCATCCTCCATGCTCCCACACTTTGCATACATGTTAACTAAGCTACTCCCCACAAAGACATCAGATTCCAAACCACGTTGATGTCCTGACACCTACCCCCTTCAATTGCAACCATGCTGACACATGCTTTCAGTACCCTCACAAAAGTAACAGAGTCTGGTTGCACACCTTGCTGTTGCATTTCTTGAAATAGTCCAAGTGCCTTCTGCCCTTGTCCACATTCCACACGTCCCAATATCACGGTGCTCCGAGTGACCACATTTTGAGATGGCATCTTGTTGAACACTCTCCAAGCATCCTCAATGCTCCCACATTTTGCATACATGTCCACTCAGCTACTCCCCACAAAGGCATCAGACTCACAACCAGTTTGAATGAGCTGTTTATGAACAAGCCTGCCATCTTCAAGTGTTCGTACAGCAGCACATGCCTTAATCACTTGAGTAAAAGTGAATTTGTTAGGACTCACTCCTTGTTGTCGCATTTGTTCTAAAAGCTGCATCACCTTCTCTAGTTGCCCATCCTTCACATGTTTTGTAAGCTTCCGATTGCATGCAAATACATTGAATTGCTCTATACCTGGTGCCTTTGCAGATATCTCTGCTGCCACCCATGGTGAGTTTCGTCAGTCCTCAACCCAAAGTGCTTCCCATGTGTTTTTGTGTTTGAAATCTGGATACCTTTCATTTGTCAATGACCAGAAATCCAGATCAAGCTGATCAGCCATGTATTCTCCACACCCCGGGAATAAATGGTATCATAAGAACAGAGAAAGGTGCAGTGACCTTCTCCATCTGCACATTGCATTGACCTACTTTCTCCAGCCCACAACTACTACTCCACCAGTGCAAAGGACCTGAAAAGAACTTCTGCCCAGTTTAGACCAGGGCAGGATAGCAAGAACCAACAGAGAGAAAAAAGATTGACACCAACAAGAGGTATGACTCCATTGACATGTGAACTCTGACAGGTTTGATGTTCACTTAACTTATCTATGATCCCAACATTGCGAAGGATCCCTAAAGAACTCCTGCCACTGTTTCTCTGTGTGACCTCTAGGAACTGCAGAAAAACTTCCTGTCAAATGGTGAACTCTGATCACATAGAAGCCAGGATGAGGTATTCCATTTTGCACAGATTGTATCCAGCCTCTCGATTTGACTGGGACGATACACTGTAATAAAATCAGGTCAAGATTTTTCAAGAAACAAGACACACGTATTGTTAGAAGGAGGCAGTACATAGAGAGGAACAACACAGGAAAGCTTACATTTGCCGTGATCTCTGAGCGCCGCCTTTGTTTCTATTCGGTGCAGTCTGGAATGAAGAGCGGTGTACTGTGAAAGCTGTTGATGTGTAAAGTGGAATTGCTGGTGCAAACTGACACGTAGCAACAAGATCCTCCTCGTGCACCTCTCAATGTGCTGATGGATCTACTCTTTTGTGGTCTTGAACAGACTGAGACCTTGCACTTGCAGCACTGATGATGAAGAAGAATTTTTTGCTTGGCAGAAACCTTTGGCAATTGCTGTCACTCCTCACAATCCAAGAGCACCCCAAGTAGACCCAAATGCAATCTCTCGTCCACACCACCACTTGCGCACTTGTTGGTGAGACAATTCCAGCAGCGAACGATGGCCCGCTGCCCCCCGCCTGCCCAGGTTTTCGCCAAACAGCTGCCCAACCAACATACAATTATTTCTTTATTTATTTATTTCTCAGATCTGGGGAAGGTTCTTGAAAACTAGGACAACATACAATTCCTTTCCTTTGGGTGCAATCACTTGATGAACCATCAAATTTGCACACACCGCCACCGATGATGTTCTTTAGAGCTCTTGTTGTACATAAAGTTCAAAGTCTGTATGTGAAAGTTTTAGTTTGCAAAAAAGCTTGAAATGAAGCCTGGCTACTGACCTGGAATCTGTTCCAGTAAAATCCTTTCACCAAAAAATTATTCACCTTGTTGATGCTGCTGCTGTCTGGGTCGGGACAAGAGACTAACGGCCTCAAGGGCGCTCACTTGGACTTCGCACTGTGATTGGCAAACCTCCCATCCAACATAATCGATGAACCCCAGTCATGACCCATCAAGAACAGCTGTCACAGTGGCATCACCCACCAAGAACACTTGAATAGCAGCAGTAAAAACCAAACGACCAATGATGACAGTAAGCATCCAATCCACATATTTAGCCCTTAGAAAACTAAAAAAATGTTGATTTTGATGAGTGAATGTGATGACAGGAGGTTCTCCTAATACATGTGAACCAAGGTACTGTCAACAAGGACACCCATCCAATTTCAATGACTGGCTCATCAGCATGCGTTGAACAAGTGGATCTAAGGTGACTTTGACAAGTGCATCCTGCCCAGAAAGCCTACAACACCGCTCTACAATTGAGTTGTGGAACATCTACAACAATTAAACATGTTTTACTACTTCAAATCTAGAGATGTTTCATGGGAATGCAGGGAATGAAGTAGGGTAATTTGGAACATGAAAAATATGTGTTCAACACATTGGTAAGTGGGGAAAATTGATTGGTTGCACAATTTGCATGTTACAAACATAAGCACATGTGACATTACAAACATTAACATATTTGAAAATAAACCTTTGTGTCAATTTTTTTCCAATTAAGAATTTGGTGAATTTTGCCAAAACTTCATCAAAATTAGTGATCTTACAAATCATCACTGCTCTTCTACAACATGTGGTGGAAACTGAATGTCTATCCTCTACTCTTTCAGACATCTAATAAATGAAACTCCCTATCATATCGGATGTCAAACCTCCTCCATATTGAGGACTTTTCACAAGTTGTCCTACAAGAATCTTTAAGTGTTTCCTCACAGTCCAACAAAATCAACTTCCTCAAGCTGGTCAGGACCTCCAAAGAGAGAGGCAAGTTTCCAAGAGAGTCACAGCTATCGAACTCGAGTGTTTGCAATTTAGGCAGAGCACCTTCATCCACTTCTGGAAATTCAACAAGGCTCAAAAAGTAACATACTTGCAACTTTATAAGAGCTGCAAAAGCACCGCAACATGTGAAGGACCTTCGAAGATATTCCAAACTTTCGAAGTCCCATAAATGAAGTTCTTGAAGTTGTATGAACCAATATTTAATTCACATGGAACATTGGATGGTGGTCTGAATGCATGCACGCAAAAAAGGCTCCAACTATCCTCCTTTGAAAGAGGAGTCATACGCTCTTGGCTTATGCATGGACTTGCTCTTTCCAATAAAGACCGGTTTCTAGTGCTCAACAATGTGACACTTCCTTTTCCCTTGGCTAAGTCCACTGAATCAAATGCTTTGTCTTGCCAAACATCATCCAAAACCGGGAAAACTCTTTTCCATCTAGTCTGAGATTGTAATTTGAGCTTGTAATCCTCTGGGTTCGCAATCTTTTCTGGTTTGAGACCCAGTTCTTCACTTAGGGTCTGATATAGAGCCATTATGTCGGGAGTTTGCCCCATTGTGCGCCAAATGAACTTGGCTCCTTGAAAATGGCCTCATACCTCTGGCCTCTCATATAGTGTTTGAAGAAGAAGAGTTTTCCCAACTCCACCCATGCCCCATACTCCCTCATATTGAAGAGCTGCATCAGTTCCTTCTGAGATCACCAATGTTTCTACCCTCTCCACATAGCTCTCCAGACCAAACATTGATTGAGGCAAGTCATGAACCTCTTGTAAAGCTTGATCACATTCTCTTGCCACCTTCAGATTCAACATACGACTATCAAAAGGTTAGTCCATTTGTTGCTTATAGCAAAAATATCAATACATCATCACTGACTTAAGGTGAATACTCTATACCAGGAAATTTGCATGGGGCAATCACTCTACACATTCGTAATTCACCAAAATCTCAAGCAAGCTCACTTACCTCCTTAAACAGAAAAATTTAACTGTATTTTACAGAGTAGGTAATGCTTCAATGTTAATGAAATATGGAACTAATTAGGTCATTGAAACTCACCTTCCCACAAGAAATGATAAATTGTAGAAGCAACTCGTAGCTGGGATGTTCTTTACTTGGAGGCTTGCAGACCTCCATGTGATTCGCATCCTCAACCATGTAGGAATGAGCTCTTGCTAACCGTTGGGCAGAACTAAAATTCACCAAAATTCCCTAGACCAGTCATAGGACCCAATGGCACATTTCACCAAACAACATCAAAGTATCACAAGTTGCAAAAAAATCCATTTCATCCAACACATACGTACCACATCCATTAGCCTGCCCTCACAAAAAGCATATATATTGATTTCATTTTCATTGACAATATCATCAAAATCCACTGATAACTTGTTCCATATCTTGTTGCCAGAGTTGAATGTTATCCATTATTCCAGGATGGTGTCTGTTGTTGCCAGAGTTGAATGTTATCCATTATTCCAGGATGGTGTCTGTTGTTGCATCTCAACAACTTGTTCACATATTTAGGAATATTGTTTGATGCAGCATGTGGAACAGCATAGAAGGCCACCCCCCTCACATTACTCAAAAACACTTTCCCACGCTGGACTGTAGCTTTCGACCAGGAATCAGTACAATTTCCGATGGTTGATTTCCTCCTCAATTTTACAACCAAGCTCTTGAACACCAACCCTCCAAAACTATGGCCTATTAACACAATAGGATGATGCCATTCATACCTGCACAAAACATATTCATTTGCTATATTGAACTTCGAGGAATATCTAGTTGACTTCCACATTTCATATTAGTTAAGTCTATATTTATGTGTGACTGAAATACATCATCAAGTGCACACCTCTGACATTACTCAAAAAAATTGCTGCACATTTCTGCACTGCAGCTGTCCTCATGGCATTTTCAGATTTTAGAAAGTCAAGACCCTTTCCACTTTCAAAACCAAGCCATTTAACACCAATCTCTAAAAACATAGCATATTTTAACAAATAAGGATGATTCCATTCACCCTGCACTATACATTACTGTGATATGTTCAGTTTTCAGGAAGTGTCAAAACACCATCTACAGTTGGCTGATATACTATCACCGATAAGTGTACAGATTTTCTATACAATTGAGAGATGACCCAATGATTGAGTAACAAATCTTAGATCTGAAAATTTTAGTTGCTTGATATATTTGTGAGTGAAACCACTACATTTGCCCAAACATGCCATTTTGACAATCAAAGAGAGGTGACTCGTACCTAGGATTGATGAGAGTCTGGTATACATTATTCGCAATATGTGATACATGACCATGAGGGGAGCTTTCTAGTACATGTGCAATGTATGAAACTGAGAAAATGCGCACAGCTTCCCCCAAATCACTTGGCAGCCATTCTTCAGGCCAGCATACATCATCATGACCTCGTTGTGTCCATGTGCCCCTCCAGGTATCACCATTGTCAGTTGCAGTTAATTGGAACACATGGAACAAGACCACATCCATTTTAGTACTTCGCTTGTCTTCACGAGGTGGCCATAGCTGATGCACTGGCCAATGACTCTGCCACCAAAATTCCACATTCAAAATATTGCACAGTAACCAAAGTCCAGATCACAGCACCAGTAAGTGTTGGAAACTTGCTGAGAGGAGATGCCACCAATTGATTTATGAACATAACAGAATGGGCTATTTGAACCAAAACGCTTGGAAATAAATTAATATCACACAGTGGTCCAGTCTGGAAGGTAAAAGGAACTCACGGAACTAGCAGCCGTGATGATCAAGATGGCTTATTGTAGTTATAAATAAATCCCTGATATGGTAACACTCGTAGATGCCATGAGTCTTAGTAGTGTCATTCATTGGTAAACTGCCATGCAGCTCTATTTTCAAGAGCTGAGAGCAATCCAAAAATCCCCACTCCTTGTATAAATGGCTCTCATAACGTATAAGAGAACCGGTGTTGCTCTCAAGAACTAATAGCTCTTCATTCCTCTTTGAATTGATAGGTGAAAAACAGTATGGTCGGAGCTGCCATACAAGTGGTGGTGTTGCTCTCACACATGCATTTTCCTTTCATTCACACAAGAAGTGGAGAAATCCCTGACAAAACTTGTGCAGTCACAAATATCATACACTGTTGCACATTATTGAGCTCTTCTCTGAACTCCCAATCAAGCAATAGAGAGTCAATTTGTAGACTCTGTCACCTAGCCATAGATACAAATACAGTACCACTCTAAAAGTCAGACTCTACACGTTATTTGGGAAAAACCTGAAGGGTGGTGAGAAAACAATACATAATATTTTGTTCATCTGGTTTTGTCCCAGTTTGAATGAGCTGTTTTGAACAAGCCTGCCATCTTCAAGTATTCCTAAACCAGCACATGCCTTAAATCACTGGAACAAAAGTGAATTTGTTAGGACTCGAAACAAAACACAAGTATTGTGAGAAGAATGCAGTACATAGAGAGGAACAACACAGGAAAACTTACGTTTGCCGTGATCACTGAGTGCCGCCTTTGTTTCTATTTGGCGCGGTCTGGAATGAAGAACGGTGTACTCCGAAAGCTGTTGATGTGTAAAGTGAAATTGCCGGTGCACACTGACACGTAGCAACAAGATCCTCCTCGTCCATCTCTCCATGTGGTGGTGGAGCTGCTGCGTTTGTGATCTAGAACAGACTTAGACCTTGCACATGGCAATTGCACTTGCTGCACTGATGATGAACAAGAATTTTTTGCTTTGGCAAAAACCCTTGGCAATTGCTGTCGCTCCTCACAATCCAAGAGCATCCCAAGTAGACCCAAATGCAATTCCCTCTCGAGGGTCCAAAGTCGACCCAAGCGCAATCTCTCTCCCACACCACCTGCTTACTTGTTGGTGGGAAAATTCCAGATTGTACATTAGTCCGCGTGCAATGGCCGTAAAACCCTCCAAAACCCCGGCATCCTAAAGGGATGGCTCGAAGCAGTGACTCTATAAGCAGGAGCGGCAGCGCCACCGGATGGTTTCTACTGTTTTGGTAGGGGGATTTTGTAGCGCAAATACCCAATTTGTAGGTCACAGAATTGGTAGTTATATTGTCGAATATTTAAATAATTTTCAGAAATTTAATTTGACGTTCAATTTTATATTCGATACAAATTTACACCTTTTAACAATGATGAAGATCATCCACTTTCAATCATTTTTCATCAACATGGATTGGCACCCATCTTTTCTTTCGCACTTGTAGTAACATTAGCACTATCACATTTTTGTACAATATTTTTATTTATTTATTTATAGAATTCTTTGTTTAAGGTTTATGGACTATAGGATGCAATAATGCATGATCAAGGATTTCTTTTCACTTTTGTCGCATAGTCACATTACAGGACAAGAGGACAATAAAGAAAAATTATAATCTTGTTGCTATTTGACAACCTGCACGAGCATGCATTTTAAATTCGGTGACTCTAGTCAAAAGACCCTACTTCTTTGACAAAAATTTTCAAAAAAACCCTTTGTAGTGGTTACAGCTCAAAAAACTTACATTTTGGCAAAATTTTGAACCGAAAAAATGTTGTGCAAGATTGGTGCATCTAACTTCATGTTGGCTTGTGAGATCCATCAGCAAAGCCGCTGTGACCTATGTAATGCCACTATCACATAATCTCCTACGCTCTATTAAAACCAACAAAAAATTTGGGGGAGTAGAAGGCGCAACCATTGTTGTACACATGGATGATCGTCCCCAGAATCATATAGCAATATAGTGAAAGACATTTTCATAATTCTTCACAAAACATAATGACCTCGATGAACATGCCTAGTCTGATTTTAGGGCACCTTACCAGATGTAATTCTTCATCAGCCTTGAGCAGGAGTTTTCTGTAAGGCCTAATACCCTTAGTCTCGAGCAAGAGGTTTTCTGTAAGAAAATAGAAAAAAAAATCATAAGCTAATCTGGGCTGTCGTTGTTGTGGTGCAGGAAAGATTTGTTTAAGTGCATTTGGGCTCTGGACCATTATGCCGAGGAAGGCCACAACACCTATACATTTTTCAAACCAGAGCATATTGTTGAAATAAATATGCATGCTACCGGGATGGACCCAGGATAATAAGCTGCAGTGCCTTCCCCTATATATTTTCCAAACCAGAACGTGTTCCTAAAATAAATATCCATGCTACAGGGATGGACCCAGGATAATAAGCTGTCTAGAAACACCCCTCCCCCATGCCTCAAGCCCAAGGTTTTGAGTAAACTTTTGACATGCTTCAAGTTTCAACTAAGGTTTCTAGGACTTTCGAGATACTTACTGGATACTTATCAAAAATTTCATAAATAATTTAGTTAATGTTGAACTAGCCCAGGTGCTACATTATTACAATTCTTAATGTGACAATGTCAACAAAAACAATGACAGCCAAGGTAATATATATGTACATTAGAATGACAAAATTAAAAAGAGCTATAAAATGCACCACCAGAAAGAATTGACTTTTCATGCAAAAAGAAAAATTCTGAATAAACTATACTTCATGGATGAAATAAAATTATAAGTGATATTTTTAGAAGGAATTTCATTTTTCATAAATTTTCATGGATGGACTTTCATTCCATTAAGATGACTTCAAATCCACATCATTCATTAAAATGGATGGAAAGAAAATATGAACTGTGAATTCCAAACCTTTCAATTTGCTCTCAATATGTTGAAATTTAATTTAGAGAGTAGTTTGAATTTTGAAAGGGCTCCTCTCAAGCTTCAAAGAGCTATCAAGTCAAAAGAAAAGAAAAGGGGGGGGGGGGTTTGGGGGACTCAAGGCGGTTGATTGGACAGCCCAGAATTTTTTTTGATATGGGCAGCTCAAAGCTCATTTCGAGCAGATCACAAAGTGAATTTGGACTTGACAATTTGGCAATGTTGACTTGGTGATGTGGAATTGGTAGCTTGGGAATGCTGACTTGGCAACATGGACTTGACAATTGGGCACTGTTGACTCTGTGATTTGGCAAAGTGGACTTGACAACCAGGAAAAGTGGATTTTGCAAAAATAGTTAAATAGTAACTTGGACTTCACCATTTGGCAAAGTGGAATTGGGAAGTATTTAAAATGAACTTGACATAATAGTTGAGCAAACAATATTTATATTTTATGGATGAGCACTCATGAGATATCATTCATGAATATTCAAGATGAAATAAACAACATCCATGAAAATTTATCTAAAATTTTATTCCATACATGAAAGTTCGTCCAAATATCATCCATCAAATATCATCCGTGATTTGTAATACAGGAACATGGGATTATGTAGGACTAGTGGGTACCCGTGACGGTCGGACACAATCCGCCCATGGCTGCCTTTTTTTTTTCCTTCACTCCAAACCCTTCCCCCAAAAAACCTAAAATTTGAAGCCTAATACCCTCTTTTTTTTTTCCTGCCAATTCTGGGATCCATTTTGGGATCCATTCTCATCCGCAGCATCCACGACGGCAGCCCGCCGGAAAAGGGCGGAAAAAATAATTAATTAATTAATTAATTAATTAAATAACCCTGGTATTAACCCAGGGCAGCCCGCCTGAAAAGGGCGGGAAAAAAAAACCCATGGGCAGCCCGCCAGAAAAGGGCGGAAGAAAAAAAAATTTAAAAAACCCTGTCCGTCTGTCGGTCGAGGTCCTGAAACTCGACGGACAGGACCTCGAATTTCAGGACCTCGACGGACTGGCGAAAAAAAAAAAAAAACCCTGTCCGTCTGTCGATCGAGGTCCTGAAACCCGACGGACAGGACCTCGAATTTCAAGGCCGGTTCTGCCGCGGAACGTCGTTGGACGGACAGCCGGTTCTGCCGCGGAACGTCATCGGACGGACAGACCGGTTCTGCCGCGGAACGTCATCGGACGGACACAATCCGCCCGTGCCTGCCTTTTTTTTCCCTTCACTCCAAACCCATCCCCCAAAAAAACCTAAAAATTTGAAGGCTAATACCGTCTTCTTCTTTTTTTCAAAAAATTCTTGTATTAACCCTGGGCAGCCCGCCGGAAAAGGGCGACAAAAAAAAAAAAAAAAAAGAGGTCCTGTCCGTCGAAGTCCCGAAACCTTGATTTCAAGACCTGGGCAGCCCGCCGGACCTCGAACTCAGGACCTGGATCTCAGAACCTGGGTTTCAGGACCTGGCACAGACAGACTACGACAATTTAGGGCAAAAAAAAAAAAAAAAAAAGAGGTCCTGTCCGTCGAGGTCCCGAAACCTCGATTTCAGGACTTCGACGCACAGACAGACGGAATACGTCTCTTTATAAGTAGTATAGATATAGATTGTAATCCAATCTAGTTGAAGAATTTGTGGACAGCAAAACTGGTATCACCTATTACATGTTACCTTGCCACATGAAGTTTACCCCCACCCCAAAATTGCAATGAATTAGATGTACAGCTGATGAAAATGCCATGGAGCCTTTAAACCGAGATAACTAACACAAGAACTAACTGAAATAAAGCTAATAATCTTGTCATGAATTTTGGTAAAATGGTATTTCATGAATGAAGTTTGGATGAACTCTCATGAATGAAATTAAATAAAACTAAGTTAAATAAACAAAATCTTGGGCCCTTTTTTTAAATTTGGCAATGTGTGAAAATTGGTCGTGTTACTTTATGGGTGGAAATTTGGTGAAAAAAGAAAACATTTATGGCAATATTGGGCAATTTGTAACATTTTTAATTTTGGGCAATTTGAAGAGCATTTTGGGCAATCCAATAGACTTGGTAAGTTGGCAATTTAACATTATTGACATGGAGTTCACAACTTGGCAATTTGGAGTTGACAATTTGGTGAACCTAATGATTGATGACTTAAAGCAAATTGGACTTGGCAAATTAATGAAATGGATGTCACTTTGGTATTTTGGCAATGTGAGCTTGCTGAAAAGCAAAGTCAACTTGGCAATTTAGCTAAGTAATTAATATTTCATAAAGATGTTAAATGGGGGGAACCTTAAGACATAGACATGGGTTGTTTGTGTGTAAGGTAGAGTTCCAAGGTAAAGACATTACCAAGATGAAAGGCTTAGGATGAGGTCCTAGTTGATTCCAACCCTACATTTTGGGAATGTTCCCCACTCATGGGTTTTACTTATCATAAAGCATAAGACAAAAGTTATTATGAACCTAAACATATATAAATTATGAGGAATAAGAAGGGAGGGTTATAATACTCCTTGAGAATGAGAAGGATCTTACACCTTAAATAGGTGTACTTGACCTTTCAATGTAAAATTCTTCCCACTTTCAAGAGTAAGCATAATATCGCTCTTCTTTTGCTTTCTACTTAAGTCAATGTGATTTTACATTCACATATATAAGATCATAATGCCTACCATTGAATGGCAATAATAACAAAAGAGGTCTAAATATGTTCCAACTTCAAATGCATGACATTGTTAATAGTTTTTTTTTTAAATTGTAAGATGTTTATATGTCTTTGCATTGTGTTTCACCTACTAATCACTAAAGTGGCTTCTTAATTAAAATATGTCTCATATTTGAATCATCATTACCATATTGACAAATAATTCCAATGATAATCATAATCATAACTAGTTTAGGTTAAACAAATATAATGTCCATTAGCAATTGTCACCTTAATAGTTCCAATATGGTCTCCCACTTGACAATTCCACATGTTCAACCAATTCTTAAATAAAAAGGCATTTTAATAAGTATTGTTGAGCAAAGGATGAGGGTGCTTCCTTTTTTATTTGCCTTTAAGTATATTTTGGATGTTTTTCATGTGTGTTGGATTATGAAGGTCAACAACCATTGACAAGAATATTCAATTCAATTCAAATTGGATTTGAATTCAATTAAATTGATTGTCCAAAGTCGAGTTTAATTGAATTTAATGTCAATCCAATTGAAATCACTGAAAGCTCAATTGGAATTTGATTGAATTAGAATTGAAATTCAACTCATTGAAATTGCATTAAATTCAATTAAGTTCAACTCGAATTCCAATTGAAATTTGATTGATTTCGAATTGAAATCTATTTGGTTGGAAGTAAATTCATTTGAATTCAATTGAATTCAATTTCAAATCCAATTTAAATTGGAATTACATTGAATTTGAATTGAAATTCAATTGGTTGGAATTGTTTTCAATTGAATTCAATTATTTAATTCATTAATGATGGACCATCAAGCAAGGAAGGTAATGAAGCAATACAACAATACCAACAATCCAAAATCTAAACATTTGTGAGTTGTCAAAGAGGAAAAAAGACACAAATTGTGAAAGGAAACAAGAAATATAAGAATGGAATTACATTACAAAGAAGAAGAGGTATCACAATGCCATAAGAGGTCTTGCATAGATGAGAATTGTTTAGATATCAATGAGGATATCAAAGTTTCACCCTATACTACAAAATATGAAAGTTTGGGACAATATTGGAATACATCACTTTTTAAAAAGTAGGAATGGTTGTAAGAGGTAACTTTATGTTCCTAAACACCTAATATGCATGTTACATGTCAAATGACAAGTTTCCAATAGGGTTTGAAGATTTGCACATAGGCTTGAAAATAGTTGGTATTTAATGAATAGACTAAGGCCCACTTTAGACAAGGGTCCAAGGTCCAATTTCCTATGAACCAATTTGGACTGATTTGAAACAAATTGAATCCTTGAATTGGATTGTACCTTGGTCCCTAGCTTGATTCTTGGTTCTCCAAATCAAGAGCTTTCCTTTTACCACTGTTTTTTGGTCTAAACCAATTGATTTTCCGTCCAAAAAAGTGCCATGTAGGTTTAGCATCAATTTGCCACTTTTTGGTCTTGGACCTTCGTTTAAAGGCCTTGGGACCAATTTAAAGCTTTTGAGCAATAAGATTCCTTGAATCCATTGGTCCTTGGATTGTGGACCCTCATCTAAAGTTGCCCTAAATCTTGGATGCTTGTGAAAAAAACCTTGCTTTATAATTGAACAAGTTAGAATATTGAAATTTCATGTATGTTTATAACATTCTTAGGGATCAAAGGAGCTTAACCTATTGCTTGTCTCATCATTTGTAGGTGCTAAAATGTTTACCACAAGGGTCCTTTCAATGTAATTTTGTAAACAAAAAAATAATCCATCCCTCGAAGTTTTGTTTTACAACTATTTCTTACTAGGTTTGCATGTCATTGTCATAGATGCCATGGTTCACTACCTTGTTTTGACCAAATGGAATGATTTCAAGTATTTACAAAAGATTTTTGGATAGTGTGAATATTTAACTTACATCCAAAAACTACAAGACTAATGAGCGGTATGACTTGTAGATGTAAATTGTAAATGTAAGTATTACGTGAATTATGATGTAAAATGGCATAAAAATAAGAATTTGCCTTTGTTTACTAGATTATTTGCATCATGATGTGGGTTTTTCTAGGATGAAAGAGGGTTAAAATTTGATAGAAATGATGTGAAGGAACATTAATATCTTGTTGAAAGGTGGAAAGAGAAGTTAATGACTATGTTACATTGGATGGAAGGATGACACACATTGGTTTATTATTCTTCCAAAGGCAACCTATATCTTGTTTAACATCCATTTTTTGATAATTACATATTGTTGTACATTTGCCTTTTTTGAAACCTATTTACATTTGAAAGTCACATCTTGACCTCCTTGCAAAGTTTATTAAAACAATTATGCTAATGCTTAGTATGCAACCCTATAAATTAAAATTGGATGAAAAATAATTTAACCATGTTGATTTGGTTGAACAAAATGGTTATGGCCCAACATTTTTGCATAATTTGCTAAAATTGATAAAAGGAACAACAAATCTTAACAACTACCAAAAAATAATGTAGTAAATATGATATGATTATTTTTCATGTTTCTGATTGGTCAATCATAATGATTGGTCCAAATGTTTGGCTATGATTATATTCCCACCTATATGCATTCATAATTTTAGTTTTCTAGTTGGGGTTGGAAAAAAGTAAATAACAAAACTTGGATGTGAAAAAAAAAATTGCAAGGTCACATATTGAACACTACTAGAGATCCTTTTACAATGCCTACCACTTGATGTGTGTACAAATTTGCTTTGTAAAATGTATGGAACCATGCTCTTGGAGTTGGCCTTAATTACATCATAAATTATAACAAAATGTAATTAGTGTAAAAAATATTTATTGGGCACATGGAAAGATTGATAGATCCTTGAACTTTAATTAAACAAGGCCCTCCTAGACTATTGTTTGGTGGAAGATGGTGAATTGCATTCAATTAATGCCTAACTTGGCCCTACAAAAACCATCACTCCCTTGCATCATGACCTTCATCATAATCTTTTAAGCTAAATTAATTTTTTGAAGTGCACCTAGAAATGTTCTATTAATTTATGGTTGTTAAAGCAAGTTTAATTGTAACTAAAATTGGATTAGTCCAATTGAACTCATTTTCAATTCCAATTATAATTGATTGAATTGAATTATGCTAAATGGAAAATAAATCATCATCATTGGTAGTGCAAAGATTAGCATGAAAACCAAGTAGATATAAAATTAAAAATAGAGGAATATGGAGCCTCTTAAAGTAGCTAACAACATGTAAAAAAATATTTCAAAACGAAAAACCATAATTCAAATTTGGTTTGCCTACTAATGGATGGCAATGTCATTGCCAATAGCATTTAAAAATCTAACTTTCATATATATATATATATATGGTCATCCTACCTTTTGATAAATGTTCCACCTATAACCATTTCATTTTTTCCTTTTTTAATCAAAGCTTTACCTCTTGTTTGAACCACTTTGACCACAAGATTGTATTTAAGGCCCCAAAAAAACTACCCTTTTGTTGTTCTTCTAGGGCCTCTTTAAATCAATACCAATGCCAAATTCTTTTAACAAAATAAATAAATAATTTTGATTAAATATATATTCTACCTACTATTATGCTCCACCTACTTGGCATTGCAATGGTAATTCTAATAAAAGAATTGTGTCATCCTAAATCACTATGATTATAATGGTAGGATCATGGGGAAATCACTTCTATTTTATTCCAAATGAGTGTGCAAAAAAATATTGGTTGCAACTTTTTGAATATAATACAATATATAATATATTTAAATGTAAATAGGGTGTCCAAAATTTCTATCAAAATATAGTTTAAATATACCATTATTTTATAGCATACCAAAAAATAGCTTTTTATTTTGAGTATTTTGTAAAATATATATACAATGACCTCCCAAAGGGTAGGATTCTGTATATGAGTTCATCCAAAAATTTATACCATCCATGAAGTATCATTCATTAATTATATCACGAATCATCCATGAAATGTTTTGCCAATTTTTATGACAACTTACCAAACTTGGTCACCGTGATTTTGGATAATTTTGATCACCATTTGATGCTGAATAAGTTTTTGGTGCCATCAAATGGTCAAGATGACTTTCCATCACCATTGAACAATGGAAATCACTTTGGTTGTTATCCTAATGGTGAATGTTACTTTTGATTGCCATTGATCAATGATGATGATTTAATCCACATCAAACAAACTCAATCATTTTTGTTCACCATTAGGTAATGGCGTTCATATTGTCATAATCACTTTTCATATGAGCTTTAGTGATTTCTTTAAATACTAGTTTACTTCCTATTTGAAAATAAAAAAGAACAAGGTTGTGTGAATTTTTTTTTGCAATAAATGCAACCTTTTACCTAACATTTAAACCAACCAACATGTTTTTGGTGACGTTGAGATGACAACCCACATAAACTATTAGGAATCAAATAGATTGTTGGACAATATTTCATGTTCAATTATATTTCATCTTGAATTTTAGGGTTAAAGTCTTATCATTGATCTAGTACAAATTCACAAATCATATTTCACAAATTTCCATTGATGGAATTTGGATGAATGATATCAAATTGGGAATGAGTTATATTTCATGGATGACATAAAAAATTTAATGACATTTCATGGATTTGAATTTTATTTCATCAACTGAATTTCATTTTCCACAAAAATGTATCATTCATCTTTCAAATCTCCTTCACAAATGTTTTTGAATTTTTGTTCATGTAATATTCATCCATTGAAAATTCACAAATGATGTTCCATGGATGTATCAATAGTTTTGGAATGCATGGACGAATTACAATGGGATAATGGGTGACCAAGGTGAAATCAAATATTGATTCAATTAAGGTTCATCATAATTGAATCATAATGGACATCTAGTGGATGGTGTGTTAGTGGGTGACATTGGTTCATCCCAGTCCATGTGGTTTATGGTTCAAAATGAACAACTATCACCCTCAAAATTCAACAACCCAACTTTTTCCCATGTTTTTGGTGGATTATTGTGTGTTTCATGAAGGAAGAAAAAAATTCATTGGAATGAGAAATAGAAAAGGACTTGAACGAAAAGGACATGGAGGATAAAATTTTGGAGTTTTAAAATAATTTTTGAATTACACATTTAAGAAACCAAACAATTATATCTTGACTCCCTAATGGGTGCGATCACAATCAAGTGAGCCAATGATGACAAAGGATTCAAGGACTATAATCCTTTTTGTGATTATTTTCACTTTTTCATAGAAAGAACTTTTGGGATGAAATATTTTGCAATATGTTACTTAAAATACATATAATTTTTTCAATACATCAATTTTTTTTGTATTAACTTTTGATGAATAACTAAAAATTGTTTTTAAGTGCAAATATTCAAAAACATTTGCATTTCGTTTTGAAAAATTATCTTAATTTCAAATTATATGAAAACATGTTAATTATTTAATGCTTTATTTTCTTGTTTCATAAAATAATTATTTTTCTAGATGTCATGTACATTACACCCCATTTGCATGTCATAAAAGACTCTTGAAATTTTTAAAAATTTGTTCAATAGATTTTTAGTTTTTAAATTTCACAACTTTCAAATTGTGAATACTTTTTGAGTGTAGACAATCAATTAACATAATCTCAATATTTTTCTCATCAAAATTCATTTATATTTATTTTTTTAGTTTAGTAATTTACAAAATTGTTTGCTTTTGATGCAATTATTATTCAAGTTCAAAGGTCCTTTATTAAAACCAAAATATTTTTTTTTGAGTTCTTTAACATTCATGTAGTCATTTAGCACAAAAAACATCCATGATTAACATGGCATAAAAGTGGCACCACAAAAATATATCTAACAAAATTACAATTTTGATAGTGGCGATCATTCGATGTGCTTTTTGGCTCATATGATTGTGTTTTTTGGCTCATTTTTTTGGCAAAGGTCTTCAGATCCAAGTACCTACATTATGTGCAAACTAATATGTTCTATTCCCTTAGGATTGGGGACATTCATATACCACAAGACATAATTGCCATGAACTTATGTTACCATTGCTTCCAAATTACATTGTCATGCCACCAATCACAATATTTGGTCTACCATTCTCCAATGTGTATTATAATTTATTGTCTTCTTTCAACTCACATATGAGTGATCCAATTTCATCAAGCTTCCACATCCAACCCATGTCTTTACAATTCTTGGAAGGAAAGGGGTTCTAATGTTGTCATGATTAGAGCCAAAATTGGAGTTGGTGTTAAAACTAAGGAAATTTTGTTTGGGGGCCGTGCGGGGGGGGGAGGAGGGGGGGGTGTCATTGTTGTCATAAACAATGTCACAAACATTTTTTGTGACAGCAATGGAGACACCATGTGTAGCAAAGGGTAGGTACGCGTGTGAGTATAATAAACAACAAGCTGAAACTATTGCTGAAAATGAGGCCTACATGCATTCTCTTAGCTTACATGTGATTCCCACGTAAAAATGTTCCACCTTCTTGTAATTGAGATTGTTTTAAAGTTTAACTAAAGTTATATTTTGAAGTTCTTAAAAGTTTTTACATCAGATAACAATGTCCTGTTGGTTTAGGTGATAAGCCACAAGTGTGTGGGTGTTGGTTTGTTTTGGGGTGAAGATATAAGAATTCCCCAACATATTTTTGTAGATTTTTGTTTTCATATTCAAGGAGCTCTCAAGTTAGAAAAAGGTTCAACAACCAAAGGTGCACCCTGGCCTTGAAAAATATTTAGCAAACCCATGGCATAATATGTGAAAAGAACAGGATGTAGCCATTAAAGAGTCATCAGGGTCAAGTGGTGATAAACTATCTATTGAATCCCCATCTAAATTTGATGTGGGTGAAAGTTTAGTCCTCATCAAGACACAAAGTGTATGAAAGGAGGTCGTCGACTAATCTCTTCTCTACACAAAAACCATAAGATATGCACTTAAATTTATAGATTTGTTGTTAGTGGTTTTATTAGTGGCAACATTGGCTTGCTCAGTATAAGCAATATAAAATATTGTATCATCCACATTTGTGGTGAATAAGTCACATTATTTACTTGTTCACAATTGCATTATACATTTTTAGACCTTTTCTAATTCTCTTTAGGCATGTTCAACATTTGTCTATTGCCTACCAATGATGTGAGATACTTCTTTAATCAAATGTAGTTTAAGTTAGTCAGTTTCGGAGCTAATATTTCACATTTACTAAATTTGATCCAACTACTAAAAGGGTTCAAGAATGGGAGGGTTACCACATTAGTCCATTTTACAACAAATGTGGGCTAGGGTGGCGCATAAGCTACTAGGATAGATGTTAAGTTATGGGTTTAAAATAATGTTATTATGTGTTGGAACTTGCTATCAATATAGTTAAATATTTAGCTAATGTTTTATAATATTGATTGTTCTCCAATAATCACATTATATGTGTCTTGATTTGTGACCTTGCAAGGGTGTTTACTGTCTACAACTTATGGTTGTGAAGACCCAAATTCAACACCTTGATCACCAACTTTGTTTTTTCATGTCTGTGTTAGGAATAAATTATGAGTTCACAAGTACCCATTAAAGGTACCAGTGTAAGACATCATCCTCAATATCTTATGTAATTGGGCAATTTGACATCTTTTATTTCCTACCTTGAATTGCTTTTGGAATTGATCTTATAATGGGTTTAGAAAGTTGAACTCCCAAACCCTTGGAAGGTGAGATCCTTTAGACCAAAGAGAACCATGTTCCAAGCAGTTTGTAACAACACCCAAAAGATGGATGATGTAGATTAGCAGTTGTGCAACACAACATTGGATGAGTATGAAGATGAGGCTAATGATGGGCAAAAGTCATTTGTTGGTGAGGAATCTAGCCTTAAAGGTGATGACACTACTCAATTGGAACAACAAATGCATAATGTTGAGTGCCCAAAAGCAGCAGTAGATTTGGCAACCAAACCAAGTTCTTCAAAACCAGCTTGTGATGCCAATGGAACCACATTTGTTATTGGTATGACTTATGCAAGCAAAACTTACATGACTAGGAAACTTAATAATGTCATGAATGCATAGCTATGGAATGAAATGTATGGGTTCACCAACATTGGGCCTGGTAATTTGGGTGACTTTGGTTTAAGAATAATGGGGGGCTTGGGTGGCATGTCCACTATAAAACTTGGGCAATGGAATCCACTGCAACAAATGCAAGCTATGTAAGCATTTTAAACATTAGCTTCATTAGGGGTTGGTAAGTTTGCACAGCAAGTTGGCCGAAGCTTACCGATGTTCCCTTCCTTACCTATATTAAAGTAGCAAGGACAGGGCATAACTGCCTCAATGTCAAAGCAAGCTAGGATGTCAATCCCAATTGGGATGTCAAACCTTGTTGGGATGTTAAACCAAGTTGGGGTGATGGGTGTAGAAGCTCATGTCCATTCAGGTCAAAGGCGAGTGGTTGGTTTTAATCATCTTGTGGAGGTAGAGGAAGTTTTTGCTATAGGGGGAACAAAGAAGGAACATGTTGCCTTACAACGCAAGGCATGTAGAGAGATAGTGGCCAATGCACGAAAGATGGCCATTGAAAGCCTTTTTTTGTGACTTGTGATTCAACTAGGAAGTCCAAACCCCCCCACCAAAATATTTGGGTAAACATGTTGTGGGGGTATTGTGGTATTTTAGATCCCAATATAGATAACATCAATGCCCAACCACATGTTTTGTTGAATCAAGTGAGAAGTAGGTTGGAAGAAAATTGGGAGTACATTGGATATGATTTATCATATTGAGAATTTAAGGTATAGGTGAATGTATACTTGAAGAATAAATGACATGCATTGAAGTTGTTCATTGAAGCAAATGCACCTAGGTCTAAGGACTATACAGAGGACCATTGGGAAAGTATGAAACATCTCATTGCTTCTGATGCCAAACAAGAAGAGGCAATGAGGAATTGTGCCATGAAAGCTTTAGTTCACACTCCAAATCATTTTGGTTGTGGTGGAGAAGTGGGAGTTGCAAGCAGATTGGTGAAGGTACTTGCATTTTGAGGTGCATGTTCATAATGTAATGTTCTTTTATACATTACTTGATTTCCAATGCTTGTTGGTCACATTTTTTTCATTCAAAACTTACTGACTTTGTCCATTGTAAGAAAATGAGTTGGGGTGGGCCCGTACATGAGTTCACATAAATGCATAATTAACTAGAGAAAAAAGGGCAAGCAAGTCCACATTGTCCTTTTTAAGACGAAATGCTTCTCGTTCAACGAATATGGTGAGCATATATCTTCATCTACTCCATGCTAACTTACTTGAACAATGTCCTAGATGCAAATAACTAAACTTTATATGCAACTTTGAAATCAAAAATTAGGTTCATACATTTATGTTGTCAACTTTCATGTTTGACATGGAATTGTTTGCAGGTTGGTTCAATGAACAAGCAACAAGGACTAACCCAATGCACAACACTTGGAAGTGATAATGTAAACAATTGGCATAGTAGGTTTATTGCCCTAGAGGGGATGATGGCACAAATTTTTGCTAATGTGACTAAAACCAATAGCCCTTTGGTAACACTAGGGGGCAAAGAACAGGAAGAGGTTCCAAAGGTACAATCACAATTTTTGAAAACTTTGTGTGATCTAGAGCATACTTTTGAATGTCTTCATTATCTATGAATAGTAAACACAAATGGGCTAAGGACGCCCAATGGTGTTTTGGTTAAGTTCTTCATCTTAGCCTTGTGGGTTCCAATGATAATAAAAACCTCATTGTGGTGTTGTGATTATACATGGAAAGAAAACTATAAAAAAAAATGTGGGAAATGATGCATTTTTCTTATGTGGAAGTGGCTGAAAATATATTGTTAGTAATAATTGGTTCTTTGATTCTCTATTGACTTATTAGTTAAATTACATTTGGGTTATGTGCAAGATGGAAGCAATGTTGTTGATATATCCAAGTCCAATTTTGAAGCTACAAATCCTCTAGAAGTACCCCTTGGTGGTCATATGAAGAAACAAGCAAGTGATTTTTGACTTCTACATTTCAAGTTGAACAAATTGATAACTAGGCATTGCCATTTCAAATTAACTAGGCATTGAAACAAAATAGAGAAAAAGTAAGGGTGTTTGGCATATTTATGATGGTTATAGTCCTATTAAAAATCTTGTTGTAACATGATTTTGTTCCTTTGACACCATTGAAATAGGCTAAAGATTGATTGTTTGTTATTTTTAATTAGGATTGTTGGTCATCTAGATGCAAGGGGAGGGTGAGTTGGTGTCCCAAGTAGGATGTGCTACCAACATTCCTCCAATCATAAAGGGCACATAAAAAGAGGCCACCAATAAGGATAACACACAAGTGGAGGCCATGCAAAAGGAGGCCATAAAGAAGGATAATGCCAAAACAAGCAGCTTGGATAGGGTAGAGGCGACTCAGTCAAAGGTTGGGAAGATTAAATCAAATCAAAATTGCAAGCATGTGTCTCCTTCCAAAAAAACCACATCCGAGGTGTTGGTGAGTTTTGTGTGCATCTAAATTGGCCTTTTAATATTCTACCTTTTTGGGTGAGCACAACTATAGTTCTACATAACTCTGTAGTGGGGCTAGAGACATAAAAAAACCACCTTTGCTAATCAATCTATATGTAGTGGTGGTGTGTATAATCTCTAAGGACTTAATTCATTGATTCGTCTAACATTGATCATGGTTGACAATAGTCCCATGATTAAAGCGACCTCTGCTTGAATTGAGATTGAGACAATCAAATTGATGAGGATGGACATTAAAAATAGGTGCCTTCATGAATATGGACATTGAGCTATGATATCTTTTAGTTTATTTGCTTTGGTAGGATGAGATCCATGGGCTTTGCAATTGGATTGTTTTCTCACATCCACTTATTTCAATGTTTTGACAATGGTTAACACAATTTGTAAATTAGCCTTGTTCAAGGTAACAGAAGTTCTGGTGATGCCTTTTATGTGTTTCTTACTCGCAAGTAGAGGTCATCAGAAAGGTCATCAGAAATAAAAGTAAGTTTTTGATGTTGTAAACAAGGGCATTTGGGTTTTAAAACTCAACATGTACATAAGATCTTTCGCCATGGATTCTTTAGTACAAAATTCTAATAGTTTTTTATAATTACATGCTTGCAAAGTTTAACACCAAAAACAAAGGTGGATATCATCGACCCCTTCAACGGATGACCTTGTGCAACGAGGCTAATATGTGGTGTAGTAGGGATGACATTCCACGGGGCACTAAGTGCACCTAGCTTGTGTAGCATAGTATTGACTAGTATAAAGAAAAAAGTTGTGAAATTGCCATTTCCAAGCCCAACAGCCTCTAAGGTGAAAGATATGCCAAATGGCATTATGTTATGGCATGAAAAAGATTTAGTTGCATCTAAGTAGTGTGTAGTTATAGTTGGTAGTAAATAGTTTAGAAAAACCAAGAGTAAATTGAACATATTTGGGAATTGTAATTCAAGTTGGACTTGTGAAACTATAGGTTTACCAAGGACATATGAACTTTTTGCATTTGGACAAGTGAATGTAATTCCCATTTTTGAATTATGTTTGACTGCTTAAACATGTAGAACAATAAATATAATTTTATTATTCAATGTAGTCAAATACATGCATGGATTCTAGACTAAAACAAGTCAAGTTGCATAAATATATATCATTATCATAAAAACTATATGCACTGATACAAGAATAGCACTGCTTACTAACCTGTATGCTTAGCTAGAGGAAGCAATCAAGAGTTTCCACCAGCTTCAGAAGAAAGTATAATATTGAGGCGAGCTTCCATTGAAGCCATGATTCAAAAAAAAACACTATAATATGGTTAATCTCAACCAAGTTTCTACAATCATCAAGGGCCATTTGAAGAGAGAGGATTCAGAACGATTGCTCAAAACAGCTAAGCCTTCAGGAAAGTGGACACATTTTCCCATCAAGAGTCCCAAATTCAACTTTCAGCCCCTGTAGTTTGGTACTAGGCAGGGTTTTTTTTGTAAAAACTTTGACATCAAAAATTTGGAATTTTCAACCCTAAAAAAAGAAAAATTAGTCAAATGAAAAAAGAACTGAGAGCAATAGAGGTCAGAAATATATAAATATTTGGGACTATGCATTTCTGTAGAGGGGTATTGCTTCATTCGCTTATTTGATTGGTCTGCACATAAATAATAATATCTATGTTGAAATAAATCTTTAAATTTTAATTTATGCTTCACTTTGAAAATGTGAGGAAAAGACAAAAATAATGATAAAGGAGATGCAGGTTTATCAATTTAATAATAGTCCCTCACCCTCTGCCCTTTTTATTTCCTTCGTACGTTCCCATATGTTATTGGTCTCCGCATTAATAATAACACATATACATACTAATGCACACACATTATACATACATTAGTTCAACATTGGTTGCCACTTACCTCTTTGGATATTTCTAGTTATGGACACACCTTTTTAAGGACATGAATAAGAATAGTAGGCTAGGGGCCCTAGTTGGCCTTACTCAAAGCCAAGAAACGTATGACTTGTCAGTGAACCTTTCAAAAACTTCAACTATCTTAAGAAGATTACCAAGTGATTTTCCTAGTGCATTGGTGGCTGAATTAACAAGTTGCACAAAATGACAAGTATATGACATATAACAAATGTGGGGTAGATATATCAAATTTTTTATGTCAGGATTCATCACTGTAACATTAATTGATTTTTATGAAAATAAAACTAGGGAAATTTTTAATTCACACCTTTTCTGGTTAAATTCACACCCTGCTGCGTTTCTTGACCACGACCAAGGGCACTTGAACTTGAACATTAGGCATATCCAGGACCTGATTGAGGCAGGCAGGGTGTGAATTTAACCGAAAAAGGTGTGAATTAAAAAAATTCCTAAAACTAGCCATAGGTATATAGGCTTTGAATAATTCTCTATACTGTATGGGAAAGGACAGTGTATTCTTTGCAACATTATCCAGGGGTAGAGGTAAGGTAAATGAAAATCATTTGCTCTATTAATAGGGCAAGGTTGGGATACAAATTTATAATATATTTTAAATTTACATATGCATTTATGCATATAAGTGCAAGGTTTGAAAGTAGGCTAATTAGTAATTTGGAATATAAATAATGTGTACAACAAATTGGCAAGTGGGGAAAATTGATTGGTTGCACAATTTGCTCGTTACAGACATGAGCACATGTGACATTACAAACATTTAACACATTTCAAAATAAACCTTTCCACCACTTTTTTTTCAATTAAAATTTTGGTGAATTTTTCCAAAATTTCATCAAAATTACAGATTTTCCAAATCATCACCACTCCTATACAACATGTGGTGGGAACTCAATGTCGACCCTCTGCTCTTTTGGACATTTTATCAATTAGTCTCGGATATCAAACATCCCCCATATTACTGACTGTTCACAATTTGTCCTACAAGAGTCTTTAAGTGCTTCCTTACACCCTTTCAAAATCAACTTTCTCAAGGTGGTCAGGACCTCCAAAGAAAGAGGCAAGCTTCCAAGAGATTTACAATAACTCAGATCTAGTGTTCGCAATTTAGGGAAAGCACCTTTAGGCACTTCTGGAAAGCTTCCAAGAGATTCACAAGAACTCAGATCTAGTGTTTGCAATTTAGGGAAAGCACCTTTAGCCACTTCTGGAAATTCCACATCTGAAGATATTCCTAACTCTAAAAGAGCTGGAAAAGCCTGGGGACATGTGAAGGACGTTGGAAGATATTCCAATCCCTCGCATCTTAAATGAAGTTCTTGAAGTCGTACGAACACTTCTGGCATCTTAGCTGGCAGGGTTTCAACATTCATAAGCTGTAACTCTAGAACCTCAAGCTTTGTAAGTGCAAATATCTTGTGAGGCAGCTCCACCCGTGAATCATGATCTCCACAAATGAGAAGATTTGTGAGAGCAACCAACCCACATATGTCGTCCAGGGAAGCTCCCATGCCAGGATCATGACCCAAACATTCTGTTCCTGCAATCCCTGATGGTGTCATTTTCATGCGCATATGTTCAGCCCATCTCAAGCTGCCACAACTAGATGTGTCTAATACTTGCAGTGATGTGAGGTGAACCACTCCAGAAGGGAGATACTTCAACTCCACACAGCCAGCTAGAATCAGGTGTTTCAACATATGTAGTTTCCCTACTGCCTCTGGTAATTCCTCTAGATTACCACAAGAAGTGAGGTCAAGACAAACCAAATGCTTAAGATCACCAAGTTCCTCAGGTAGCTTCTGAAACCCTCCTTTGCTTAGATCCAGAACCCTTAGTTTTGGAATGCTGCTCAAGAAACTTGCTGGTAAAGAGACTATTGGATTTCCGCCAAGTAGTACAGACACCAATTCAGGTGCATAAAATATCTCAGGGAGACTCTTCAACTTGTTCATGCGCAATGATAGTCTCCGAGCTTCAAATGCTACAGAAGGTAGCATCGATGTTGCTTTCCACTCTCGGGGGAAGGCTTCCAAATTTTGACCTGCTCGATAAAGATAATGCTGTTCTGCAGGGGATTTGCCATTTTCTACTATGTAGAAAGCCAAGTCTCTCATCACATCATGTATCTTGAACGTCAGAGAATCCTCTTCATCTAACACAACCCTGCCATCTGACTCAATGAATGATCGCTCCCACAACTTCTTTAACAAGGAAAATGCATCCGCTCTAGGATCATCTCCACCATTTCCAGGAACCAACCCCTCCCCTATCCAATGCCACAAAATGTCTTGAAAGAAAATCTCATTGTCTTCAGGAAATGCTGCAAAGTAAAGAAAACAGTCCTTCAAGCGCCCATCATCCTTAGACAGGAGATCATAGCCAAGCTTCAAACACTCATACAACTCCTCTTCAACAGTCCTCTCTTGCAGGCGTGATTCCCTTAGCTTCTTCAGTAGTGGCTCCCATTGAAGTTCACGTGAGGTCTTTCCGAACATTGCTCTGCCTATAACCTTCAGAGCTAACGGAAGACCTTGGCACTCCTCAGCCATGGACTGTGCCAATGCCTCTAATTCACATGGAACATTGGATGGTGGTCTGAATGCATGCATACAAAAAAGGCTCCAACTATCCTCCTTTAAAAGAGGAGTCATATGCTCTTGGCTTATGTGTGGACTTGCTCTTTCCAATAAAGACTGGTTTCTAGTGCTCAACAATGTGACACTTCCTTTTCCCTTGGCTAAGTCAAGTGAATCAAATGCTTTGTCTTTCCAAACATCATCCAAAACCAGGAACACTCGTTTCCATCTAAACTGAGAGTGTAATTTGAGCATGTAATCCTCTGGGTTCACATTCGATTCTGGTTGGAGACCCAGTTCTTCACTTAGGCTCCGATATAGGGCCATTATGTCAGGAGTTTGCCCCACTGTGCGCCAAATGAACTTGGCTCCTTGAAAATGGCCATGTACCTTTGCGCTCCCATACAGTGTTTGAAGAAGAAGAGTTTTCCCAACTCCACCCATGCCCCATACTCCCACATATTGAGGAGCTGCATCACTTCCTTTTGAGGTCACCAATGTTTCTACCCTCTCCACATAGCTCTCCAGACCAGACATTGATTGAGGCAAGTCATGAACCTCTTGTAAAGCTTGATCACATTCTCTTGCCACCTTCAGATTCAACATACGACTATCAAAAGGTTAGTCCATTTGTTGCTTATAGCAAAAATGTCAATACATCATCACTGACTTAAGGTGAATACTCTATACCAGGAAATTTGCATGGGGCAATCACTTCGCACCTTCGTAATTCATCAAAATGTCAAGCAAGCTCACTACCTCTTAATAGAAAAATTTAACTGTATTTTACAGTGTAGGTAATGCTTCAATGTTAATGAAATATGGAACTAACTAGGTTATTGAAACTCACCTTTCCACAAGTAATGATAAATTGTAGAAGCAAGTTGTAGCTGGGATGTTCTTTACTTGGGGGCTTGCACACCTCCATGTGATCAGCATCCTCAACCTTGTAAGAATTATTTCCTGCTGATCGTTGTGCCGAGCTAAAATCCACCAAAATTCCCTAGTCCAGTCATAGAACCCAAATTGCACATGTCAGCGCCAAACAACATCAAACCATCATGGGTGTTCGGTTGCAAAAAATCCATTTCATCCAACACATACGTACCACTTGCTCCATTGGCCTGCCCTCACAAAAAGCATATATATTGATTTTGTTTCCATTGACTATGTCATCAAAATCCACTGATAACTGTTCCATATCTCGTTGCCAGGGTTGAATGTTATCCATTATTCCAGGATGATGTCTGTTGTTGCATCTCAACAACTTCTTCACATATTCAGCAAATCTGCTTGATCCAGCATGTGGAACAGCATAGAAGGCCACCCCCCTCACATTACTCAAAAACACTTTTGCACACTGCACTGTAGCTTCGGACCAGGAATTGGTAGGATTTCGGATGGTTGATTCTCTTTTCAATTTTAGAACCAAGCTCTTCAACACCAACCCTCCAAAACTATGGCCTATTAACACAATAGGATAATGCCATTCATACCTGCACAAAACATATTCATTTGCTATGCTGATTTTTCAGGGAATATTTAATTGACTCCTACATTTCATATTACTTAAATCTATATTTATATGTGACTGAAATATATCTTGGGACTGCACACCTCTGACATTATGCAAAAAAACCATTCCACTCTCCTGCACTGCAGTTCTCCTCATGGCATTTTCAGAATTTAGAAAGTCAAAGCCCTTTCCACTTTCAAAACCAAACTTTTAAACACCAATCTTTAAAAACATATGTATTTTCACAAATAAAGATGATTCCATTCAACCTACACAATACATTACTGTGCTATGTTCATTTTTCAGGAAGCATTGCAACACCATCTATAATTGGCTGATATAGTACGACTTATACAGATTTTCTATGCAATTGAGAGATGACCAAATGGTTGGGTTACAAATCTTATATCTGAAAATTTTAGTTGCTTTGATACATTTGTGAGTGAAACCACTACATTTGCCCAAGCATGCCATTTCGACAATGAAAGAGAGGTGACTTTGTACCTAGGATTCATGAGATTCTGGAATAGGTTATGTGCAATCTCTGATACGTGATCATGAGGGGAGGTTACTACATGTGCATTGTATGATACGGAGAAAATGCGCACAGCTTCCCCCAAATCAAATGGCAGCCATTCCTGAGGCCAACATACATGATCATGACCTCGTTGTGTCCATGTGCTACTCCAGGCATCACTAGTGTCATTTGCAGTTAATTGGAGCCCATGGAACAACACCACATCCAATTCAGTCCTTTGCTTGCCTCCAGAAGGCGGCCATAGCTGATGCACTGGCCAATCACTCTGCCACCAAAATCCAAATCACAGCACAAGTAAGCATCTGAAATTGCTGAGAGGACAGGCCACCAATTGATTTATGAACGTAATAGAATGGGCAATTCCAACCAAAATGCTTGGAAATAAATTAGTACCACAGACTGGACCAATCCGCAAGGTGAAAGGAACTCACAGAACTAGCGGCCATGATGATCAAGATGGCTTATTATAGTCATACATAAATGCATGATATGGTAACACTCATAGATAGCATGTGCCTTGGTAGTGTCATTAACTGGTAAACTGTCATTCAACTTTATTTTTAAGAGCTGAGAGGAATCGAAAAATCCTCACTGTTTGTATAAGTGGCTCTTGTAACATATAAGAGGAGGGGTGTTGCTCTCAAGAACTAATGGCTTTTCATTCTTCATTGAATTGATAGGTGAAAAACAGCATGTTGGGAGCTGCCATACAAATGGCAGTGTTGCTCTCAAGCATCCATTTTCCTTTAATTCACACAAGGGGAGAAAATCCCTGACAAACTTGTGCAGTTACAAATATCATACCCTGTCACACATTGTTGAACTCTTCTCTCAACGCCCAATCAAACAATAGAGAGTCAATTTGAAGCCTCTGTCACCTAGCCACAGATACATATACAGTACCACTCTAAAAGTCAGACTCTATACATTATTTGGAAAACCCCTGAAGGGTGAGAAAACAATACATAATATTTTGTTCAAATGGTTTTTAGCCCTTGAGTGATTGGATCTGCTGATATGATTAGTAGACATTTGTTGACTCTTAAACAAAGAGCTACTCATATGTGATCAAAAGTTCACAAATCATTAGACCCTAAGCAAGAGATGTTCAGCCAAAAATACCTAAAGAAACAGAGTCCAGCACCCCAAAATGTTGCATGATCAGGAACAATATCTGAAATTCTTGAGTCTGGAAGCACCATAAGAAGGAATAGCCATTAACAGATGACACGCTGAAAACTTGCTATTGAATTTCAACAACACCATAATCTCTTCAAAAAGAAACTCATATGCTTAGTACCTCAAAAATTGGGCGCATAGAGGGAGGTTCAATCCTGCTCATGCAAAGGCAATCTGTCGAAGACAAGCCTTCAAATAGTTCAAGGTCCTTGAGCAACAACATGTAGCACTCCCTCGTTCTGGAATGCGATTTCAGGAACTCTAAAAACTAAAACTGCAAGTGACATTGGAGAGCAATTTTCTGAACTGATCCACCAGATTCCAAGTGTTCAGCAAACAATCAATGCACAACCAACAAGAAAACATGACGGTAGGAGTCCATGTAGCACAATATCACCAATTGTGGTTTTGTAGATGCCCTAGAAAGTAAAGTTGCTTGCAAGCTGGTAGCATACAAGGGAGATTGTCATCGGCTGCGAGCGTGCAGACTCCAGAGTAGTGAGAGTCGAAAATTAATACCAAACCTTCAAAACACGGAGAGTTGGGAGCTATCGACGCGGTACTGAAAACTATCGAACTTAGCAATACACCTACCATGTGATTTTTCCGTGGATGTTCCACTTCCAGAAATTACGACACAACACCGAGACCCACAAGAATGATCTTCTGTACTCTCCACACCACATTGGACAGTACAGTTCAGTGAAGCTGCATGAAGCTCGACCACTGGTTCTATCATAACCTCCCAGGCGAAACTGGTCGAGAACAGCAAGACACACGGGACCTCGTCAAACATCAACAAACCCCCAACCTATGTGAATTGTATACGGAGGTTTTCAATATGCAACAGCAATCGTCACATCTCCGAAACAAGCTGCACATCGTGTAGAACAATCCAGCGCGAAAAAGGAATTGACAGACAGTGGCCGGAGCGAAGAAAAATGTCGGAAGAGAAAAGAGAAACCAAAAGTTCTACAATCATTGACCTTGAATGGGTGGCTGCTGCAGCAGGAGGAGGATGGGGAGTCACAGAATACCTTCAGCTAGACTAGATGGATGACGGGACAGATGGATGGATGGGAAAAGCTTCACGACCACGACGTCCTTTATATAAGAGAATGTGACTACACTTAGCCCGCTTTACACTAAGAGTCAGAACCAATGTTGAACCCAAATCCAACATTCCTATTAGTGGAAAAGTTGAAATCAGCCCCAAGGGCCTTACATTAGGAGTCAAGCGTTGAAATAGAAAAAAAACTTTTCAATCTGCCCAAGTAGTAATAAATGCTGAACCTTATGGCCTGGTATTGGCCTCAAGGCTAAAAAAAGGATACCATCAAATTTGAGACACCAATTTGCAAACCGTGGGGCCACTCTTCTAGCATTTATTAATATCCTGATGTCAATGTTCTAGCATTTATTAGTAACTTGGGGGCCAATTTGCAACCCAAAAATGCTCAAAGTTGGCCCCAAGTTTTTTCGGCCCTGACTCTTAGTGTAAAGCGAGCCTTATGCAACACATGTAATTTTCATTGTTAATATTGTTTGCGACTATTTTTTAATCACAAAATACAGTTAAAAATTACATTTTTTTTTGTAGTCCCCTCTCTTCACCCATTCTTTTTGTGCGAAAAAATAATTCCCAATTGCATTGGAAATTGTATCAACTTAAATTCAGCCTCAATGCACACAAGCCCCCACATAAGAAGGGGTTCAAAACTCATCTCAAACAAAAGAAAACAAGAAAAGACCTGCAACCTACCAAGTTGGATTTTCAAAATTCCAACCATTTACATAACATTTGGGGCTCAATGCAAAGGGACAATCGACAATTAGCTACATGCTAGCCAAGTTGTTTGCCCAAAAAGTTGATTCAAATTCTAGAGAAACAAAAATAATTGTTTAATATTAGCATGAATTAATATTTCTTGTTTTAAGAACACTAGGAATTTTTTCTTGCTCGGCAAGAACATTTGATTTGTCTTATTTGTTCTAGCTTTTAGTTTTGATGCAAATAAAGAAATTTTATTTTTTGCTACACATCGCATCATATCATTATTACCCATTGGTCAAAACTCATTTGTATCAAGGTTACTTCAACATGTTATGTTATTGACATATGAGCATGTGTTGTTTAATTACGCTTCATGTGAATATGTTGACATTATTCAAAAGATTATTAACAATGGAATATATGCCAATGCAAAACATAAGAATATGAAAATGCACGTGGAAACAACCATAATGGAATCATTTTAATATTATTCATGGTATTCAAAAAATATATATATATATATTTTTGTTTCATAGATCATAATTTGTACAAATTTGTGGTATTTTTCAAAATTATGTAAATATCATGTGAAAGTTATATGTACAAAGGGTGGGAAGAAACAAATGTTAAAGCATGTTATGAGTTTAATAATGATCCAAAGAAAAATGTGTTTCAATGTAAAATAAAAATATTAAAAAAATTTGACTTACAAATTGGTTCCATCCCGAAAGCTCTTAACAAATGTAAAAGCAATCCAATAATGAAATAGGGTGATTTGTTCAAAATTTATTGGAATATTGAGAGTGTTTTATCCCCATGCTTGTGAATAATCACGTCAGTCAATGTCATTAGAAATTGACCAAGCCCAACAACCATTTTGTTTTTCTCCTAAAACCTTGGTAATGAATCTTGCAATGATCCGTTTTATTATGAATGATGCACAAGAACTTCTCCTTTCATTGAATGAATTTTGCTTTCCAACTAGGAGGAAATCGCTTATATGAGTATTGGTGTTTCTTATGCCTTTTGAGTTTCAATTTGTGTTCCTTGTAGTTAACATTATTTTTTCCAACTTTAGAATTCATTTTTTTCAAGGACTCTTAAACTATGTGTTTGGAAAAGGTTGAACCTTTGTTTTAAACATCCACATTGACATGACGTTTCCTTTTCAATCAGTTCATAGCATATTAAGAGATTTGATCAATATTTTAGTTCCTTGTTAATCTACAATCACACACATATGATAATGAAAATTGTTAGAACTAATTTTATGCATCATCTCATATTTACATAATTGTTGATCAACATGAAAAGTTTACATATGTGTGAGATTTGGCATACTTCATTGTTCCATTCTTGAATATTTTTCCATGTGTTTGGAATTAGAAGGTGAATGTTTTGTCAACCATCTTCAATTCTTTTCATTTCATGTAGCATTATATCAACTCATTGCTCAATGAATGATTGAACATTGGATTCCACTTCCTCAGTTGCACAATGTTGTTTCTTCATCCCAATGTTGCCTTGTGGCTTATGTTTATAACCATGTTATTTTTCTTGCTTATATGACATGTAAATAAATTGTGCCAACCCAATGATAGTGTATTAAAAATTTCATGAATATCCTTTCCTTGTATTCTAATGAACTTTCATTTATTATTATTATTCTTTCATGCAACATGTTTGGAACATCCAAGATATAGGATATTTTATTTCCAAATAAAAAATCCCAAAATTATTGTTTGATGATAGATGTTTTATTACAAGGAAAATGTAGTTCTAATTGATAAAACAACATATGTGTCACAACCCTAACATTGGGTTCACGATTAAATATGAAGTCTAAGGGCCCATGAGGGCGAAAATGTGTTTAGGTATGAAACACATTTTCACAAATGGGGGAGAATGTAAGGGATGAAACCCAATGACTCCCAAGTGCACTCCCACTTTGGGAATTACACTTGTGTGGGAGTTACAAATGTTTAAAACCTTGGTTGGAAAAGCTCACAAGCACCAAATTGGACCCCTAAAACACATTTAGAAAAGTCTCGAAGCTTGGATACTTCAAATGCCCTCAAATTTTTCATTAAAACCTGATTTGCATGAGTTATGATCAAAAGAAGGGGAGGGAATCAAATCGGAAATTTGACTCCAACCACAAATCCCTTGAAAAAAGGGGTCAAATGAGGTCCGATTGGAACGTGCTATACACCGTTGGAAAAATATTTTCAAGGGCTATAAGATATTGGCCTTAGACGTTCAAAACAGACTTTATTTGAGAAATATATGAACGTTCAAAGTTTCAAGACAACGAGAATCTCAATTGTGGGACTCCCAATTGGGAGTTTGGAGGAAAAGTGACATTTGGATGTAATCCTCACAAAGAGGCATAGAGTATACTATAAGGAGGGGAGTGATGCCTCCTCCCATTTGAAGCTTATGTTTGAAGTTGTCCCTACTAAGTTTATCGCACCACTTTCATTCAACTTGCACTAACCGCCCTCTTTTCTTGGTTGTGCAGGTTGATATCATCTTGAATCCTCACTTGTGAGTTCATCCTCGTCCCATCCTCGAGCTTCAACACACCCTCCTGCCCTAGAAGTGCTACAAATTAGGGAGTGTGCCCTAATTCTCTTCTTCTTCCGTTGTTTTCATTCTAGGACCCACCTTTGGGTCTTTTGAAGAATTTGGGGGCACGTCAATATGCATGTGCTCACATTACAGTTGGCTCATCATACAAAGTTTTTTCAATCTTTGAAACAAAACTATCCACATTTGAATTTTTATGTGTTCTCTTAACAATCGTGTATTAATTTTTTTCCTTACACCAATGGTTTTTTCTTCATCATCTTTTAACATTTGATGTTGATCATAGGAAGAAATCAATGACCAAAGATAACGTCCATTAAAAATTGTTTGAATCAATGGTCATATATCTAAATGTACATAATTTGTGATTTGTGATTTGGTAGTTCCATATATTGTTATTTTGACATGATTTTCATTAAGATCCTCCTCAAGAATAAGTTCCCTAAGGCCACTTGCAATCATCCAACCTTTAACATTTGTAATTCCATTGATTCAAAACGTCACATTTCCTTCCACACCACCGCCTCCTTCCAATTCCAAAAGCGTTGGCATCATTTATGTGACTTTTTAACCTATGCAAATGAAATAATTCAATTTGCAAAGGACCATCCTTGTAACCAAAGGATGATTTTGAATGTCATCATTAGTCTTGTTGAAAAGTGCATCAAATGATTCATCATCATACATGTTAAGTTTTCAACCCCATGCATCATGACATTTTTCATAACATGACCTGACATTAAATCCTTGGACATTGGATTATCTAACATTAAGCAAAATGTCTTTTATTGGAAAAAACCCCACATAGTCCAAGGTCTTTAAAACATTGTGTAAAGGGATTTTTTTTTTTAAATTAACTTTTTCAAAGACCTTCACAATAAGTTGAAAATTATACTAATCTGATTTTCAAGTCCAAAAACACCAATGTATTGATGTCAATTTTGCACCCTTGCAATGTCCAAGACCAATGTACATCCTTTAAAGGTGCAAACACTACTAGAAATTATGTCATATGCAACCTCCTTGTTTGCAACTAGGATGTAACTGCCTGTCGCATGCAACTATGCAGGGTTTTTAATGCAACTACAATGGATTTTTGCCCCCTTTTTGGGTGTGTATGCAATTATGGTGCAACTATGATCGCCTTCATCCCAACCTTTGGATGATTTCTGTGGATATATACTATATACCTTTGGATGTATTCTATCGTATATATTTGATATGCATATACTCATAGTTGCATGTGCAACCAAAATAGGCCAATTATGGTCTTTTGGTAAGCCAGGTACACATTTTTTGTAGGCATGTCTAGGATTAGGGTTGCCTACAAATGACAATCCCATTGATAAGGTTTAGGATATAGGTGAAAAATAACCTAATCTATTTTGCCACACCTAGAATAATGTATCTATCCCCAACTTTTAGTAGCTTGCTCCACAAATATTTAGAAGACAATTGAGAATTGAAAATATCAATTTTACTTACAATAGTTTATCACTTGATGAAGCAAAACAATGTATATGTGTATTCAACAAGAAGGTCCAATTAATCCCCTCAAGATTACAATATGGCAGTTTGACATGTGGAAATATCTATTTTATTCCAAGAATTATCCAGTACAAATGAGGGTCTCATGGCACATATACACCTTACAGTCCATGTAATGCATGAGTTGGTTCCAAAGTCAGCCCTGATAGTCCTGATGGGTAGACATGTGAATAAAGCACACATCAGAAACTAGACATGAAAACACATGCTATTGTCCCCCTTAACAACCATAACGAGACAATATGAAAACCCTGGAAAGGGTTACAAGTGGTGGTATATTCATAATGCCAGTCAAATATATACCTGACAACACATTACTTACAAGTGGCAGATTCCACTGTTTTAGCCATAATAAGCACGAGTGGACAGAAAGAAAGAACACCATTGTGAGAGAAGTTAGAGTGTCTTAGAACAAAATGTCGCTTTCGAACAGCACCATCACCATACATCTTACCCAAAGAATATCTCAGAATAAGAAGCTCTATCTGAACCCCAACTTCACTCAATACATAATTTCTTGCTCATAAATGTTATTACAGCCAACTACAGAATGTCTAACCCATGGCATACTTCTGGCTCCAATTCCGTGCTGTGGCTTCATATTTGGCCATGTCAATCTTGTACATATGAGTGATTTCGGGTACAAGTGGATCATTAGGATTGGGGTCAGTCAACAGTGAACATATTGAGAGCAAGACCTGCCCCACATATCAAGACTTGTTAATTTCCACATCTCAAACATCAAAACCAAGCCAAACTTTAGAGGTCCAGGTCAGTCAGAAAAAAATAGGATTAGAATACAAGGTTCAGGGTTAAGCACAAAGTTCATACCAAATTTGCATGCTAAGTGGTAAGAGAAAAGTATTTCAGAAATATGCACTTGAACTGAAATGTGCCGACTAACCAGCACAGATCCAGAACAGGGCTTTCCAAACACATTAGAGAGCCCATAAGGAACATGAAGTGTAGTATTCCTGTTGATCCATCCAAATTCCACAATCCCATAACAAAGTACTTACTCTTACATTAAAAAACTAGAAGAAACCCTGTTGAAAATTGCATAGGGACACTCCATGTACAAATGTTGGAATAACAACTCTGGAAATACACTAGTGACCAGCAATGCTCACTGTTGATACACCCATTTAAAAGTGGTTGGGGATTGAATACTAACAACCATCTGAAATGCACACCGACATGGATGAGGATGAGCAAAGAACCTTAGAAATTGTCAGTGCCTTGAGGATATCCAAGCAAATACTTCCATTGCTATTGATATTAGGATGAAACACCTTCGTTCTAAATGCAACTTGCGCAGTTCCAAGGAACCAAGAACAAAACGATATATCTCTGTGGGTAACAACTTGGTCATATGGACTTCACATGGAATAGTGACCTAAAATGGGCCACCTGGAAGTCCTTCAACCTCAAACCTGATACAATATCACCTAGCACCTACCCACTCTCATAATGTTATGACTGCACTCATTGTCATGATGCCTTCAAACTGACTGTTGTGGGAAATTCTCTGCAATTTCATAGATATGACGTAAAGTCAGATCCTTTCCATATGTTTTGGACATGTGGTTCATTGTACCCATTGACTAGACACTGAAAAGAGTATGTGGTGACATTTTCCATCTCTAGATTACATGACACAACTTATGGGTCATGGAGAGGTTGTCTGAGAGAAGAGTATTATCAGACATTTCCATCTGTAGATTAAAGGACAACCCTTATGAAGCATGGAGGGGTAGTCTGGGGGAAGAGTATTAACAGACATTTCCATCTCTAGATTGAAGGACAAACCTTAGGGGGCTTGAAGGGGTAGTCTGGAGGAAAATGAATCATAACAAAAAATACACCTCTAGCATAGGGACTATCAGGTGGACCCATGATTGTTGCTTGCCAATGGAACATATCTTCTGCCACAGGACCTGTCACATCCCCGCACAACCATCAAGAAAACATCAATTTCACATAACTTCTTGAGAGCAATGGTATGAAAAACAGAGGTTGACTGAAACACTAGACTAGTCATTTCTGCCCAAAGGACCAAAAGCCACAATTAGCAATGAATGCAAATGCACTCACACAGGATGCTCTTAGAAGACCTCGGCATTCTTTATGTGTGCATGCATGAAGGAGGTCAAATGTATTAAGTTAAGGTGATGTTCTACCAAGAGATCATTACAGATAACCAGAATATAGAGAAGAAGGAAAAAACCAGTACTATAACATGAAAGTCCTGTTCAACAAGAGTCAAAGGAGAGCATAATCATGTCCTCATCAAGCATCCTGAAACAAAGTTGATGATGTTCCATGATGGCTGCTCAAAGCACAAATGACAAAACAAAGAAGAAAGAACGGACCACAAATACATAAGCATTGTGAACTAAACCCTAGCAAAACAAGCTTGGTTGATGATGTGCCATGATAACTGCTGCCTAAAGCACAATCACAAAAGACTGAAGACAAAAGAGACCAAAAGATACATACGGATTTTGAACCAACTAAACCCTAGAGAATGCAGCACATGCAAAAGGCATTCTCTACACAGTCACAAACTCTTCGCCATATCACGCAGTCACGAGGTGATTAGATACGACCATTTCTTCAACTATCAAGACAAAAGATTACACATAGGAAAAATAATACTTTCAGAACGACAAAATTAGTGGCGAGAGATTGGGACGACGGGGGTAAAAGGAAGAAGGATGAGCAACCGGCACTGCATGATGTAGGCGAGTCCTTTTGAAGATCTTTCAACTCCTTCGTAATTGTCTTGGAGGCCATATGGAAACAGTAGTAACAACTTCAAGTCCTTCAAGTCTCAGGTGCAGCAGCAAAAACGAAGCTGCAAATCTCAATGCGTCCATACAACAATAATAGCAGCAGGAGCAGGAGAGCCATAGCTACGACAACTGGGAGGAAGAGACAGCTACCAAGAAGAAGAAGCTCTTGGAGAAACAAACCTTGCCTTTCGAAGAGTTCTCGGCGGTTTCACACCGTCCATAGTCACACTTCCTTCCCTCTCTTCCCCAAAATTGTAAACATGACCAACACTTCCCTTGTGCAGCACAACCTCAAACGCTTCAGCCACATCTTCACAGTACAGGTAGCTTCGCGCATTAGATCCATCTCCATGGATGGGGAGGGGCTTCCCTTGGCCAAAAGAATGAATTTGGGGATGAACTTATCTAGGAATTGGTTTGGTCCATACACATTATTACCACGTGTGGTGATGACAAGCAACCCATATGAGCGGCCATATGCCATCACCAGCATTTCTGCACCAGCCTTGGTGGCTGAATAGGGATTTCTGGGAAGCAGTTGCGATGCTTCATGGTTTCCAACAATTGCATCAGCCTCAATCTCTCCATAGACCTCATCTGTGCTCACATGAATGAAGCGGTGGACAGTGCTTGTCACTTTGCATGCCTCCAGCAACACATGGGTGCCATAGATGTTATTCTTTGTGAACTCAAAACTATTGCCAAATGAGTTGTCAACATGAGTTTGGGCGGCAAAGTGCATAATGGTGTCAATACCCTCAGTAATGAGAAGGTAATTGACAAGATCTACACTCCCAATGTCACCTTTCACAAACTTGAAATTCTTGGAGGACTTGGAGGGCAACAGATTCTTCAAGTTGGAGCAATAATCCAGCTTGTCCAGCACCACGATCTCGTAATGTGGGTAGTTGCGCATCAGTCTATTGGCAACATAAAATGCAATGAATCCTGCTGCACCAGTTCTCAAGATGTTTTTGGGAGTGTATGTGGCTTCCCCCATTATGATGATGACCTCTGCTTCTGCAAATCTGCCTGATATTATTCAGTAAGAGAAAATTCTTCTCTATCAGAATTTTGTGGGCACAACACAAGAGTAACAACAAAGTTCGGTGGAACCACAGATAGGAAACAAAGAGGGAGAATGTAATTTGGACTCCCCTGCAAACAAGGAAGATCAAGACCAAGCTTTCTTCAGTCCTGGTATAATAGCCTACAAGTACACCTATTTTTTCTGGTACTGTTTGTCATAGGGACCGAATGTGAGGGACAACAAAGCGAGCAATATCTGCTGCTCACGACTACTGATCCACAAGCTCCTCATTTCCAACCCAAGAGAGCATGTGTCGTCATTATGAAAACAGAAAATTTCGAGCAATCAAGATGTTCTGAGTGAAGCAAACATCATCAGTTAAACAGTGTCAAATTTCATTGTAGCAACTGGAAACTCTGACCCAACTCATTACACTAAGGCACATCTCAATTCAGTTGAGCACTTGAGGATAATATCATATATAATGCACGTGTTGAAATGAGAACTAATCAAACAGTTATCAGATGATTTCAATAAACAAGATCTCTCTATTCTGAAATGAACCTTTGTTCATCAATGCTTAAATCCTCACGGTAAGAGGTTTAGACATGCTCCAGCCCTCCTAAAATCATGCTTGCTCAATTGATGGTATTCTGTGAGCTACTTGCATTTGCAAACGGAATGATCCAAATGCTCATTCAGTATAACATTATTCTTCTTCCAACTGTGTATATGCCTGGAAGGCAATGAAGTATATGAATGCAGCCTGTCTGACGCGCTCCTAAGTCATGGGGTGAAACCCATTTGAGGGTTTCACAAAGTCAAGTTGCGGAAAAAGTGACTTAGCGGCACGCTCCCGGCTTCCAACTCTAGAAAGGGGTAGAAGGTCGAATTGGGAGCCCAGGGATTAGACTAGGAAGAGGGACTAGAAGATCAAGCTTGAATTTGCATCCAAAAACCAACCACGGGAGGTTAGTTTAGCATTCGAGACACCCTTTGGTGTTAGGACTTGCCACAGGCACTTGGACACACAAGACTCACCACGGCCCAGACTTGGGAGTAAGCCACCACCTTACTCCCTATAGTATTCTCTGCAGCTCGCCGCGGAGGGGGCATCCAAATGACACAAATTCCCGAGACTCCCGAAATGGAGTCCCGAAATTGTCCCGACGGGACTCCCGGAACTTTGAACCGCCATAACTCCCAACTACAGAGTTGGATCGCGACGAGGTCTAAACCAAAGTTGTAGCCCTCGTCGAGATCTTTCCAACGGCGTATCGCACTCCCTAATCTGACATCGGGAAGGGGTCGATTCCCGACTTTTAGTGGTCGGGAGTCAAATTGCCAGTTTGACTCCCGGCCCTTCTTTTGCCCATAACTTGGGCTGCGGATGTCCGAATTGCCAATGCGAGGGCATTTTCGATATCTACGTTTCAAGACCTTTCCAATGACACTAAGAACATCTCAATGAGAGGTGTTTTGCCCCTTGCTGTCGAGCTCTAAACATTCGGGAGTCCCAGAGAACTCCAAATCCCAACTTTTTCCAAGTGTTGGGCTTCACCCCACACTTGGCCAAAGTAGGGTTGCGACAACACAGGCATAGGGAACATGGAAATCGTTCACATTAGAACATAGATAACGGCTAGCACGAGGAGGGTTTTCTTGCGCACGTACGTGACAGTGGGAATTTCATTAGCTCAGAATGCATCGGGAAAGTGGCCTTCATGTTTAGGGCGATAGAAGCAGCGCGCGCAAAGTCCATTCTTCTTCCTCTTCAAGCTCTTTCCGCCACTTCGCTCGTGTTTCATGGTGTTTTTTCCAAGAGGTTTTGTGTTCTGGGGTTGCGTTCACAGGTTTGTGATTGAATTGTAGTTATTGAAATTGGCACAGAACAAACGGACTGAGCAGGAGGAGGAGTAATGGGTCAAGGACAGTCGGGCGGGTTGCCGAGCAAGCAAGGAGGTACAGGGGATTGGAAAGGCGATGCTAACAATAATAAGGAGAAGAAGTACGAGCCTACGGCACCGCCGACCCATGTCGGCAAGAAGCAACGGAAGCAGAAGGGACCTAAAGTAGCCACTTGCTTGCCTGTGGTTAACGCCTGCCACCAAGTGCAAGCTTTGGCTTTTGAAGCTGGATCGCATGAAGGATTACCTGCTGATGGAGGAGGAGTTTGTGGCGGGTTAAGAACGTTTGAAGTCGCAGGAAGATAAAAACGAAGAGGATCGGTCCAAGGTGGACGACCTGAGGGGATCTCCCATTAGCGTGGGCAATTTGGAGGAAATAATTTACGAGAACCACGCCATTGTGTCCTCGTCGATGGGGCCTGAGTACTATGTCAATGTCCTATCGTTCGTGGACAAGGACCAACTAGAGCCAGGTTGTGCTATTATTATGCACAACAAGGTATTCTTCTCCTTTTATCTGGTTCACATAGCTTTCGAAAAGGAGCAATGGTGGCCTCACATGTTTGCACGCACGTTTTTGTCTCTGCCTTTCTGCTGTTGCAACTGTGGTGGCTCCTGTCCACATGACGAGCAACCTAACCGCTTGGGCGCTATGGAATCCAGTATATCTGGTGCTATAAGCTCATCTTTTCCTATTGAAGGGGGGGAATTATCTAGGATGTTATTTATTGGACGCTAGGGGCCAATAGACATTTTAGGGTTCAAGCCTAGGGTATTGAATATCCTGGAAGTCAATCCATTATGTTGCGAGATTTTCAATAGTAGGTTTTGACAAGCCAAGAAGGAGTTCACCTTGAGTTGTAGTTGTGGATGAATTGTTCAAATTGTACCCTGATATTGAAGTGTGGAGATTAAGCAGTCGTTTGCCCGGGTGAAGCACGAACCCCTCTGCATCCTGGGCTTAGTCAATGAACCTCTGACCTCTTATTGTGGTGGCATTTGATGGCAAGGATCAATGACTGGAAAGTCATTTCTACTCCTTGGTCATACCAATTATTATTCTTTCCTTCTAATTTTGTTGCTCTGCACATTTTCTGCAATTCCCCTCTCTCTACTAGAAGCTAATCGAGTGCTGCATATGACCTCCAACCAACCCTCCATAACAATGGAGAAAAACCAAACTCTATCTTTGACAAGGAACTAGCAGTTCAGAGGAGGGAAGTGTCAGCATCTTCAGGGCAGAAAGTTCTATGACCTCAATCTATCACCATGCATATATGTAGCATCATTTCTTGAGATTCATGGTTTAAGCCATCATAAATGGCCAAGTGACACTTAAATAAGTGATTTCTTGTTGTATTTCGGGTGCTGTCAGTGGTAGGACTGTTGCAAGATGAGGTGGACCCCATGGTATCCGTTATGAAGGTGGAGAAGGCCCCTTTGGAGTCATATGCAGATATCAGAGGTCTAGATTCATAGATTCAAGAGATTAAGGAGGCAGTGGAGCTGCCTCTCACACATCCAGAGCTTTATGAGGACATTGGTATCAAGCCTCCTAAGGGTGTTATCCTTTACGGAGAACCTAGGACTGGAAAGACACTGCTTGCTAAGGTGAGCTTTGTGAGTGCAAGACGGACTGCTCAGGATTGAGGGATTTTGTTGTTTTGGGTTGTTATTACCACCAATGCATGAGGTGCAATCTAAAAATAAAGACTTGGGGTTGGAATTTGGAGCAGGCTGTGGCAAATTCCACATTGGCAACATTTTTGCGGGTGGTTGGAAGTGAACTGATACAAAACTGGGGGATGGTCCCAAGTTGGTGCGAGAACTCTTTTGTGTTGCTGATGAGATTTCCCCATCCATTGTCTTTATCGACGAAATTGATGCCGTTGGGACAAAGAGGTGGGTTTTCCTCTTACATAACATTGGATAGAACAATCCAGTTCTTCCTCCACATGTACACTTCTAATGGTTCAAACTTGAGGGATGTGTTGTAGAGTGGGTCTCTGAGGTTCCTGCACTACCTGGTAAATACGATGCACACTCAGGGGGAGAGCGAGAGATTCAAAGAACTATGCTGGAGTTGTTGAACCAGTTGGATGGATTTGATGCATGTGCTGATGTGAAAGTAATTTTCGCTACCAATCGCATTGAGAGTTTAGATCTAGCTCTGCTGCGGCCCTTAGGGCTTGCATGTTTGTAACATTGGGTTTGGAAATTTGTTCCTAGTGTGGTTTTTTGGCAATGGCAGATGTAGAAGATAGAGATATGGAACTAGCAATCTGGAAAAGGGTTTGGTATATTTGATTTGGGGGTGGGAGAAAAAACCCTCTTAATTGATTAGTGTTGTATGTTGATTTAACTAATAGGTGTAATTTCCACCTAAATTTGGGCATATATTCAAAACTCAACTGAAGTATATATTGTGTTTATTATAAATATTAGGCAAAGCCATAAACGCTTAGGATTTACTGTGTGCAACATGAAATTGGATGACAAAAAAAATCATGCATTATCTGTAAATAAATGCATTATTTAAAATTAAAATAAAAAACTAATTGTCACATGTCATAATCGTTATGAGTAAAATCGAATGGTCCATATATATTGTAATTATTTAATAATAGAGTAAATACCATATTAAAAGCCACATGTCATAATCCTAGTGCTTGAATCGGACGAGTAGTATTATTAGATGTCATGAAAAAAATTTAAATCAAATATCCAATATACCACGTGGTCTCTGGGCATTAGTGGAAAATAATAACCAAAATAATTATTGAATACTGGCACCACATATGTATACTCGTATTTTGTCATGAACTGGTATTTGTACGCTGAACAGTTTCCATCCAACCCCATTGTCGCCTATGACTAAGGACGACTGCGACTTGTCCAACGCAACTACACAACTTTTAGTTGTAGATGTCGCCTGTGACTAGAAAACAGTCACAAGGACCAGTCGAAAAAGTCTACTTTTCTTGTAGTGAAAGTCAACTCAAGGACACTTTTACCTGTGTGCTTGTAGCTCTTGAAATACGTGTGGCAAGAGTTGTCAGATCCACAAATCCAATTTCGGAACAGAGTAAAAGAACAAAGGAGAAGAGAAGAGCCAGTCCTACCAAGCTGCCGTAACAAAATACCATGTAATGTAGTTGAGGTCATCATTTGTATACATAAGCTTTTTTAGGGGGCCATTTTGAGTGTACATTGAGATTTACAACCCAGCAGTCTTGTTGCAGTCTTGTTTTTTCTAAACTCATGACATCTTAAAACATCAATGGTAAGCTCAAAATCATTGAGAGCAAAGTTTTTCCCCCATTCACTTTCTTTCTCTAGTCGGATAGATATGTACGAAATTTCAGGAAAAATTCAATTGTACAAAAATCTGTTGTCATGAGTTTTTGTTGCATTTGCAGAAGCAACTAGAAAACTGAAGTCTGGCTAGCACTCAAGACCGAGTTTCAGCTTGTTGGCTTGGAACTCAAGAGACATAGCAAATGAAAAAACAAAGGTGAAAAGTATCATCCTCATTTATTCAAGCTGCAACAAACTATATTAGAGAGGGTCGACATTGGTAGATGTGAAATACAATAATGACTAATGATGCAACCTAACGATGAGGAGATGTTATTCCCCATAAGACAATTGTTCATTCAAGGCCAACTTCATCATCACCAGATGACCTTTGAAGCTCTTTGGCAGCTAGAATTGCATCAGTTCTAGTCAATTCAATTGCACCAACAAGTGCCATGTTCCTTGGTACCTCTGGAAATTCCAGAGGCACATTTACTTCAATTAAGTTGTCTACTATGGTAACTTCATCACTATTAGATACTAGGATGCGTTTGGACCTTGGTTCTTTGTGGAGGACAACCTTCCATCCTGGCAAGTTAGGGTCATCTGCATAAAAAACCTGCTGCACCTGGGCTGAAAATACATAAGGTTCATCAACCTGTGCTTTCAATTGTCGAAAATTTACCAACAAAAACCCATCATCATCACGCTTATATGTGGGATTCCCCCATATGTCTAATCCATTTCTTACCCAATCACATTTGAATAATATTATTGGTTGGGATATAGGGCCATAGTCTAGCAAAATTATGTCCTTCAATATCCCCACATATTGAAGCGCCCCAAGTCTCGTACCCTCTGTTGACTGCTGCTCTTAATGGAAACTGATGCAACTCGAGAATCGTATGTGGCACTTGTGTTGTCAGTGGTATTTATAGAAACTCTGTAATGATTTCCATATGCCTTCATTCTTGTGTACCTTGAAGCAAAAGTGGATGGCAAAACTAATAGATGGAGTGCATTTTGGTCTTCAAGCACGCCCCCTTGTGCGATATGGCTCCAAATTGCTTCACAAACCCAACTTGCCAAGTTTTGCACCTCTTGGAGCTCTCGTGGAAACTCCACATGCGTGCTTCTTGTTCTATGCCCCATCCGCCATTGTGCTTCAAATTCAGCTCTGAATTGCCTTATCCGAATTATTTCTTACTCATACATGCTCCACCCCCAATAGCCAAGCCCCACATTAAGTTTATTAATTTTAGTTAGTTGTTCAACAAGAAAGTAACTTACCCATGCATCTATGACCTCTTTGCAATTTTCCAACAGGGGTTTAAGGGGTTAAGGGTTGTGTATCGAACCCATGGTGCTAAACATGCCACATTTGTGATCACATATTGATGTGCCACATCTCGTGTTACAGGGTCCAGAGTCAACTTTGTGGCAGCCCCTTCCACAACTTCACCATAAACCCCCTCCTTTTCATCTGCATCCCAGATTCTATGTCGAACATGGCGGAAATCTTGTAGATATTCGGTGACAAACCCAATTGTCTCATCCAAAATGTAACCTTCTGCCATGGAAGCCTCTGGCCTTGACCTATTACGAACATAACCTTTGAAAACCTTCATGGCCCGTTCTATTGGGTACATCCAACGAGTATGAACTGGGCCACAAATGTCTAGTTCTTCTTTAATGTGCAATGTTAAATGTGACATCACATCAAAAAATGCTCTTGGGAATTCCCATTCAAGCATGCTAAGAGTGATTGCTACATCTTCCCTTAGGGTTGGTAGGTCAATTGGATCCCAAACCTTTACACATATGTTACGATACACTCGACTAAGGCGCATCAAACTTAAACGTACATGAGCATCCATTAAGCCCCTTAGAGCTAGAGGCATTAATTGTTGCATTAAAACATGCCAATCATGGCTCTTCATTAACCCAAGTTTCTTATCCATGATATGTTTTCCTAATGAACTGCAATAATCTGTTGGCACTTTCAAGGAGGCTAACCTATTCATGAAAGTTTGGAGCTCTTCTGGTCTAAGGACATAGGGGGCAACATGTTTAAAAATCTTACCCAGCCTTTGAGGATCCCGTTTCAACCATAGATGTTATCAGATTCCGCACACTTCCATGTCCCGTCGAACCTTGATTGTGTCCTTCAATCCAAATATGAACTTGATCATACTCTCACAAACATTCTTGTCAATGTGCATCACATCTAACGTGTGCTTGATGAGTAAATGCTGCAACAACCACCATTTCGGTTAAATAATGGTAATATTAACACAATTTGTGCCTGGGAACTACTATATCAAGATGTAAACACCCATATAATGATGCCACCCAATAATTGAAATCTCACAAATTGACAAATTTTAGCAGGAACCAAAAATATGTTTGCCCACCCCAGGATTCCGCACTTATTTCTAATTCCAAAAATGAACCACTTGATGTTTTAGTTGTCCCAGTAAACAGTCCCTTTGATACAACGTCTTTTGAAACCTTTGATGATGATGAAGATGAAGAACAGCTAATCGCACTTGAAGACAAGATCTGGGTGGACTTAGAGGATGAGGCTAATGATCTCCTAAACATGGAGTTAGAGGATGAGAGCCAAAAGACTGAATCTGCTTTGGAAGACATAAATGTCTGTGATGATCCCCCAATATTGCAAAACACACTTCATGACCAAAGAGTTTTAAGTACTGAACTGGATAATGACCAGATGACACATCATAGTCCAGTGGATGTAGATATGGCTGCTGAACATGCTTCAGAGGACCATGCAACAAAACAAAAATGTGTCCAGTGAGAAAAACCAATCAAGGCAGACTATGGATATGACTGAAGATGATGGAAGCATTTATGTCACAGCAACAATAGCCAAGACCAATAAGAACATCTCAGAAGGATCTCATAAAGAAGGTGAGAAAGGTAATGATGAAGTAAAAAGAATTCTGGAGCTTGAATTGAGGGTGAGACATATGGAGCGTGAACTGAAAGAGAAAGATGCAAAGCTACAACAAGTAGCTGTAGTTGAGCAAGAGAGAATTGAGATGCTTGAAAAGAGGGTTCTTGGAAAGTTCAAGGCCATTGATGCTAGAATGAGAGCAGCAAAGACAAAATCTAAGGGAGGAACCACAGGAAAGAAAAAGGGTCTGAAGGCTGTGAATCGGAAAACAAAAAGTGTGAAACCAATGATCACCCTTGGATCAACAAACAGGTCAAAACTCAACAGGCCTAAACATGTAAAACAATTGAGGTGGGTGGGCTCAATAATTCATGCTCACTTCCCAATATGGCAGACCCCAGAATGCACATAAACGTTCATCCCACTGCTTTTCAATGGACACCCTTTTGCCCCCAACACATTTCTTGCAGCCACCCATTTTTCAGTTCTGTGGGCTTGTCTTTTCACCTCAGCAGCTGTTATTATATCTGGCCTTCCCTTTAACTCCTCGTGACCATTAAAATGTTGGGCAATGGGATGAATTCTGTATGGGTGATTTCAATTCAGCCACTTCCGATTTCCTTCAAACACTACCTTTCCCAACTCCTTTGACCATTGACTAGTTGTCCCTGATCCACATGGAGGGCATGCTTTGTAACCTTGATGTTGGCATCCAGAAACTAAACCATACCCTGGAAAATCATGAATCGTCCACATCAATATGGCCCTCATTAAAAATTGCCTTCTACCTATAGGTTGTAGTATGTCAAGCCCTCTAACCCCCTCCCATAATTCTTGGAGTTCTTCAATTAGAAGACTTATTAGGACATCAAAGTTTGCACTCTTAACATTTTCAGGCCCTGGAATTATGATGGATAAGAGCATGAAGAACTTGTGACTAGCCATGGTGGGGGGTTATAGATTAGGAGTAATACTGGCCAAGTAGACCAAGCATTGTTTTTGTCCCCAAAAGGGTTCACCCTATTGGTGGCCAAACCTAGTCTTACATTTCTAGGTTCGATTGCAAAATCAGGCCATGTATTATCAATGTGTTGCCATGCTTTGCTATCAGGCACATGGCAAACTTTCCCATTTGTGTTCTTGTTTCTAGCATGCCATGTCATCATCTCTGATGTCTGTCGACCTCGGTACATACGTAGCAACCGAAGAATTAAAAGGAAATGTCGCAGAACTTTTTGTGGAACAAGAGACGTGCCAAATTTCTTGTACCGAATAGCCCCGCACTTTGGACAAGCCTCCAATGTTTCATACTACTTCCAAAATAAAATGTAGCCATTCACACATGCATGGATGTGCTTGTAGTCTAGGCTTACTTTCCTAGTAAGGCTCTTAGCTGCATACATGCTAGGTGGCAGAAGGTTATGCTTTGGCAATAGGTGCTTATGGAGGAGTGCTAATAACTCATCCATGAACTTGTTGGATACGCCATGTACTGTGCAAACATTCATCAACAGTAATGTTGATGCAGCTTCGTGCACCTTGCACCATTGTACAAAGGCTGACATGCTTCCTGTAGATAATTGGATTCAGTTGAGATATCATCATCACTTGCTACTGATGGGGCCCCTGTTTCACCTAGTCCCATGTCATTGTTCACACCCCCCTGTCCCCTATCATGGTTATTATGGTTGGGCATGCTTTCAGGCAATGTTGCTAACTCTTCCATGATCTTGATGGCATTCTGCACCATGCATGTTACCTCCATTCCCTCTACATTATGGTCTGAAGACAAGTTTGCAACCCTCTCACCTTCATGTTCTTCCTCTGGCATTCGGAATAGGTCATCCAAAAGTTGGTTCACATTCACTGCCTCATCCACTACCTGTGTCGCAACCCTAACCTTGGCTCGCGACCAAGGCAAGGGGGTTGCAAGTGTGCGGGCCTATAAGTAGACCCGGGAGTCATATCACATGCTCCCGGGAGTGCAAAGAGTGTGAGGGAGTGAACCCTCACACTCCCAAGTGAACTCCCATGTTGGGAGTTGGTGAGAGTTGGAGTCCCGAAAGGACTCTCAAAACTTCAGAGAGCGTTTTGAGGGGTCAAAACTCAATGGCTTGTTGCGCTCTTTATATCAATGAAAAGCTTTTGAAGTGTAGATGTCTAAAATGGGCTCGCAGTGCTCATTTGGACATCTGAAACACAAGTTTTGGCCAAAAGAAGAACCGGGAGTCGAACTCCCGGGAGTCGAACTCCCGGGAGTCGAACTCCCGGGAGTCGAACTCCCGGGAGTCCGCCAGTTTTGACTCCCGACCACTAAAAGTCGGGAATCGACCCAAAATACTTGGCTGCAGAAAACGTGCGACATACCGTTGGAAAGGTCTCGACGAGACCTACAACTGTGCTTCAGACGAAAACTCAATCGGAGGTCTTCTCCGAAAGTTATGAGGCTTCAAAGTCGCGGGAGTCCAAAGTTGCGCGATTTCGGTCGGGACTCCAACACGGGACTCCCGGGACAAAAAGGCCATTTGGATGCCACCCCCGCGATGAGTCACAGAGTATATTATAGGGAGTAAGGTGGTGACTTACTCCCGAGCCCGGGGCGTGGTGTGTCAAAGTGAGTCCGAGTTCACCCGTGGTTGTCCCAACACCAAAAGGACCCAGAATGAGTTCTAACCACTTTGTGTGGTTTCATGCAGGCCCGTGTGAGTGAGTAAAGCTTGTCAACTCTTCCTAGTCTTTCCCGGGACTTCTAGCACGCCCCTCTTACCCTCTCTAGTGTTGGAAGTCGGGATCGTGCTCCAAGTTCCAACTCCTTCCGCATTGCCATATACCTAGACCCTCAAGTGGGTCTACCAAGAACTTGGGAGCGTGACAACCTGCACCTCCACCTCTGTTCCCATTGGGTTTACTGCTGCCCTGCTTGCTTCAACCCATTCTTCATCAGAGTGGTCAGTTGGGCCTGGGCCTTTCCACACTCTAAATAATGGATGCCTCCCATTTAGGATTAGATGGTTTCTAACTGTCCTAAGTAAAACCATTTTGCCCCTTCCTTCACATTTGATGCATGGACACCGCATCTTGTCCACCCCATTTTGTGTGGCCCATGTGAACTCCCGCTTCCACAACTTGTCATCCCTTGCTTTTTGCCTTCTTGGGTCATCCAAGATGTAAATTTTCGATTTTTTGTGTAAATTCCATATAAAGCAAGCCATAAGTTTTGAAACCATGAAATTGAAAAAGGAAAAAAAATAGAAAAAGACATGGTTATCTAGTGGTATGTAATGTATATAAATCACAATGTTTTTCGAAAATATGATCACTAACCCCACCTTCCCTAATCTTTCTTTTTTTCTTATTTTATTTCTCTATCTAATGTAGTTAAAGAAAAAAGAACATGTTCAAAGCCAACTGATATCATTTACTCTCCACTTGTCATTATGATGTGGATTCTTCTAAACCTATCATAGTCCCCAAATGGATTTGGCAATTAATAAATTTATTTAAAGTTTGAACTGTGTATTTGTAGAATTATGAAGTTTTCGACATAGGAATATTACACCCCTCCCCCCCTTCAAGCTATGAGGCTAAACTCAATCCTGAATAATTGATAGGATAATCCTCAAGGGCCCACAAGAATTATGGATCTACAACTATTTGGGTTGGTGGGTCCTTGTCTAAAGAGCCATGGTTTAATGATTTTGGGAAGTCTAGAGGCTCCAGAAGAGGAGTGTGGTCCGTGTTTGGTTTTATTCACGACAATGAAGATGATGACATGTGCCACTCTTGTTTTGGAACTGGTACTAACCTGTCTTCTCTTGAGCAGTTACACTGAGGTTGTTGTCAAGGCATATGAACCTGTTCACTCTTAGATTTCTTGAAGAAGGCCCAAGAAACCTCAAATGGCTACAAAGCTACTGAGACTAAGTTCCTTTGATCCTTTTTTGTAAGTGCTGGAACTAGTTTGTTGTAAAGGAGACAGCAGCCACCTGAGAAGAATGAAGTTCTAATAAAAAGAAGACCTTTGTCTTCACACGTTGGTTGTTGACTTGGCATGTTGCTGCAGCACCCATACAAATGCAGTTCTGAGGGATGCAGCTCTTCCAGCTTATGATCGGTTTCTTGTTCATGTAAAAAGTCCAAAGCCATGATTCTTTGCTGAATCTGGGTTTCAAATGTTTGTTTTGACCACATGGGCAGGATTCCCTACCCTTGGATATGCCATCTGTTTAAGGAAAGGCTTGACTGTTTCTTCATTTCTGTGCCTGTGAGCTTCAGAAACTCAATGTGACTTGTGTGTTATGATGTTGGTCACTGCAGGGAGCTAGGGCTCTTGTATCTGATAAGAGAGTGCAAAATGCCCAGCAAGTTTATACAGTAAGTGGCTATGAAGTCAAATTGTCAAAACAGAAACTGCAAAGTCTGCAGCTCATGGTAGTTGGTTCAGTTTCAACTTCAGCAACACAGAAGAGATACCATTTGAATTGACATCATTTTTTTGTATTTGTATGCAATGTTTTATACGTGATGCATTAGAAGTTCTGAACTCTCAAGGTGCGGATCCAATGCGGGTCTCTCTTGCAATACGCACGATTGGGATATCTAAATCCTCCATGCAGAAGAAGAAGAGCTAGGAGTGGGTTTGGGGGAAAAATGGAGAAGAAGCTGGAGGATTGCTTGGCTGCACTAAGGGAGGCAGCGGAGGAGTCGGTGAGCAACAGCAGAGGAGGAGGAGGCTCATACGACTCTGACAACCTCTTTCTGTTTGTGAGCGATCTCTCCGACATTTGCAAGGAATTGGTAGGGTCTTCAGAAGAACATACGTCTTTCGCTGTTGCAATTCTGTTCGATGAAGAGATTGGCGTTTTCAGTATTCTGGAATGCATCATGCGAATCCGCGACAAGAGTGTTGCAAAAGCCCGTGAAGACTGTTTGAAATTTGTTGAAGCTTTTGTCATGCAAATTGGAGGACGTGCTCTTCCCCATGCAGCATTTCTGAAGGTGAGTGAGTGAATGAAATGCGTTTCTTCTTCTTCTTTTGCTCTTTTTTGTTTTTGTGTTTTAGGGTGTAGGGTTTTGAAGACGAAGAATTCTTGGTGCTTTTGCTTATTAACAGTGTGGCTGATGGGTGGCTGGCTGGCTGTCTGTCTCTGTCTAATATGCCTTCTTGCTTGCCAGGAACATTGTCTGAGAATTTTCTGGAGAGATGATGTCAAAGGTGTCCAAGCAGCAGCATGGAAGCCCCTTACTGTGCTGCTGGAATGGAGCATTTCGCACTCGAAGCAGCCTCCCAACTTCTCGGTGGATTGGGTACTTACCAATGTGCTGATTGTTGAGTTTCGGCAAGCAAAATCACATGGAACATGTGCTTGAAAACAGTTCTCACCCTTTTTTCCTGCTTTCAAGATCTATGTACACATGATGTTGATGATGTAGGTTCCCATCAGTCCTCTTGCTATGGTGAATCAATCCATCAATTCGTTAGAATCAGATCTACTCTTGTATTCCTTGTGGTGAGTTTTTCTCATCATCATCAAAGGTAACGTCTGTTGCTTTTTCAGCCTCTTCATTGCAGTAACTTCATCAGTATCTTCTTCTTCTTCTTCTTCTTCCTCCTCCTCCTCCTCCTCCTTTTCCTCCTCTTTTATGTCTTCCTCTTTGTGTAAAGTGATTGTGCTCCATTTTGGAAGAAGGTGGAGAACATAAGACAACACCCTGATGATTCCTTTATAATTTGCCATTGTTATGATGAGCTGAGCCCAATTTCAATACCTGGAAGAAAGTGGGTGGTTTTTTCTTAAACCCTTTTGTGCTGCTTGGGTACTTGGTTGAGAGTTTCAAGACTGCATTCAGTGAGGACCAGGTGAACCAACTCTTGCAGCTTTGTCTGAACACACTGGAAGCACAGTTACAACAACCCTCACACACGCTCCTGGCAGGAGCAATGAAGTCTCTTGACTCGCTGCTCACTTGGTTTGATGATGAACTTCCTGCAGGAGGTAACAATATGTGCAATTGGCAATTGGTGGTTTTATTTTCTTTTGGGGGGACATGGGGGGACATGATCACAGTTTTCCCTTGTGCATAGGGTGTTGGGGTTGTCCTGTTGAGAAGCTGTCTCTTCATTTGGACCATGCACAGATAGATGGATATCTGAGAAGAAATGGTGGGCTTCAACAACTTGCAGGTTCTGTAGTGAATTCACGGAGGTGCTTTGAATATATTGAGCAAGTATTGTGGCCTTGTGAAGACCTAAAGAGATACGAGTTGTTGAGAGGTATATCCTTGCGCACTGTTCGAATTTCCCAGTACACGATTTCCCTTTTGGAGATGCATACAAGAGAAGTTGTAGAGATTTTTCTCATCTTTTAAGTAACTGCAAATTTGGACTCTCAAGCTGTGTGGATTTTAAGTTATGTAGCTCTTCTCCTTAGATTGTTTGGTCTTCTTCTGTTTCAGATTTTGTTGAGCTTTGCTTTCTTCTTGGGTTTTTGGTTTTCCCCTTCTCTTTTAGGTTTTGTTCAGCCATGCAGCATGATGGCTGAGTTAGTCCATTACTGCCAAACGTTTCTTCTGATAGAATGTTAGTACGCTGGCTAACGTTTGACCTTAACCTCCACCTATTACTAGGAGCTGATGAAGGCAATGGGGATGTTTTGGTAGGTGTTCAATTCCATACATGTTGCTATTGAAGGTACTTGAACATGCATATGAACAGCCATTGTTGTTCAAACTGCTCCTCAGTTTTGGTTTTGGTCTTGTTTTTCTCATTTCTTAGGCTTGGTGTTCTTCATTCATGCCGCTATTGGTTGCTGTCATGTTATCAAATTTGAAAATCTGAAATGTCGACAGCTTAATTTCAGTGGATTTTCTTCATTTGCCATCTTTAGAATTAAGCACGAAATTTAGTACTGAGTTGGTAGCACTCTTGGTTTGAGGCATCAATCAGCCATTCTAATTTACTACTGTTTATGAAAATTGGAGAGCTTTTGACTTAGTTAAATGCATTGCAATACTTTGAGAGTCCCTTCAAATACTGTGAATCCATGCTGAACAATCTAATCAACCTTTTTTTTGCCTCCCTGGTCCTGAAATGTAGCTCCAAAGAAGGATGGGTATTCATGAAGCTGAGCAGGTTTGGCTCAGGCTACTTTTTTGGCTGCACACGCTACCCTACTTGTTCGTAACCTTCCTTCAACAAGGCACAAGAAATATCTGTTTTAACAAAGAGAAATAGGCATGCTTTCAGCTGAAAGTTGAAAGTTTATCATACCTTGATATTGGGTGATAGCTGGGATAAGTAGAGGTTTGTGTTTCTGCAAAGTTTATTTTCCTTGACAATTGTTGGTTGCTGCTTTGAGGTCATGTCCCTTGCTTTATAGAATTGTTGTAGAGTAGTTTGGCAAGGCTTGAGAAGGGCCTGAGGTCTGACCCAGCTGCCAGACTAGTGTGTGGCTATGTTTTCTGTTTTGCTGGTCCCATGAAGCCTGCAGCAAACCCAAGACTCCTACTGTGTTCCATCCACTATTTAAAGTTGATGTTGCACCTAAGTGCTTGTTCTGCAGTATTTAATAGATATTTCTGGTGGATTGCAGGTAATGGTGCCCTATATGTACGAACAGTTCATCAGCAACTTGACATATGAGGTCAAAAGTGGGAACATCCCAGTGTCACGGAGTGATGATGTTGTTGCCAGAATTCTTCAGGTCAAATTTGAAACAGGTCTCTTTGAGAACCCTTATGCCAACAAGGGGCTTAAATCATTTATTGGCCAGCAAGTAATCACCTGCCCTCATGATTCATGAATTCAAGGAATTGCAATAGTTTGTACTTATGCCCAACACTGGTCCACAATTGCTTAACCTTATCGGTGGAGCATGCAGAAGCACATAGATCATTAGCCCGTGAAGCAGTTAGAAGCAGTAGCCTCTCTCATATAACCAAACAATCTCCAAGCTTACGGAAGCTACCATGGTGGAGAAAGAGATGGGAATAAGGATTTGGGGAAGTTTGCTGTACCAAGAGACTTCAGTGGAACATATTGTGAAGCAGAACTTCCAAACAAATTTCAGAACAAAGTCAAAGGACATCTTCTGCTTTGCCATAGACCAGCTCACAAGACTTCTCTCTTGCTTTCTCTCTGATGAGTAATTCAAGCTTGCTGTGAAAATGTCATTCACATAGTGTCTGTCAGCCTGTACACAGAAGCTCCTTTTTGTGCAATCAATATTGCTCTTCACTGAGGACCATACAATCAAAATTTGAGCTGACACAAAGGCTGAACTGCTAATGCAATTCTTTGTGCAACAAGATGCCATAATGTAGCAAAGAAGGATGTGACCATCAGGACCTCAGATATTGAAAACAATACACAAGAATAATGTGACCATCAGGAGCTCATGTACTGAAAACTGCAAACAAGAAAATGTGACCATCAAGAGCTCATGTATTGAAAATAGTATGTAGAGCTGAGCAAACCGGAACATCACATGCACATATCATGATGAAGTGTTATGCGCATATGCACTTTCTTGCAGAAACTTTCAAAGGATTGCATTTGAAGATGTGCAGGTGCAAGAGTATAATGCAGGAAAACAAAATTTGAAAGGGAAGATGAAAGAAACTTTCACCACGGGTGGGTGGCTACTACTACTCTTTGAAATCATCCTTGTCATTTGCCGGAATCGGTCTGTTTCTCCAATTTATCTGCCAAGTATTGATTTTTGAACTAGCTCTAAACTCACACATTTCATATACTGATGAACTACTACAAACTGCATGAACTTTACAGACTGAAAAATCAGAAGTATCAGCCTAATGTGCAAAATATGCTCCTTGTTAGGCTCCTATTCACACCCTTGTAAAGAAATAAAATTGGTTGCAACTATCTAAAAGCTAGGTACCCCAGAATAAATGAGGGTTTGTACTACACTAGGGAATTTGCAGCTACTAAATGTTTGTGTGTGGGCTCAACATGTTCAAGTTCAAACTGTAAAGGTTGTCAAGCTTTCCCTAAAAACCAACTTTTCTAGACTTGGAAGAGTAGAAGCATTGGGGAGGCTTGTGGCATACCATAACAATTAACATTTCTAAGGCAAGACCAACATAAGGCTAGTTGTTTGAGTAAGGTACAGATGGAAGGTGACGAAAATTCAATCATTAGTGATGCTGATGGTACAGTGGGTCATGATGAAGGAACAGTGGATGATGATCCCGAAGAAACAACGCTAAACCCCTACATTTTAGCACGTAACAGGCGCGTTGCTCAATTCAAACAACGACCTGCAGAAGTTGAAGGAAGCGCCCAAGAATTGTGAGTTTTTCTATTCTTGTCTTCACATGCATAAATGGAGAGGACCATACAGAATTCAGTAATGGATCGTGCAATCTCCATTGCCTGCACTGCATGAAAGAGTTTGGAAGTCCGACTATGTGCGTGAGTTTTGTGTATACGCCTACCAAATAGTTTGAACACGCTTCAATACTCTTTGTTCTAGTGTTAGGTTGTAGCTACTCTCCAAATTCCAATCTATTCTAAATTTTTCATGGGGTTAGGGTTTAGGGTTTGAAATCGATGTGTTCGGTGCTACCATGAAATAGGGTTCCTGGTGATCTTTTACTACATGCATAGCTTAAAATTAGGTTTGTATGTTAGTTAATGCTCATGTGCTTATTGAGACAGTCTTAGTCTAAACTAAAGTCTCATTTGCTGTATTTTGGAAACACTCGGTCACTTAGCAGTCGTCACTTCATGAACTCAACAACCATGCAAGGGAGGAAGAAGACAACTAAGAAGTCCACCCAAAATGTGGTGGATGGGAGAACACTTGGACACCAAAGCAAGAGGAGGAGCACTAGGAATGCTAGAAAACCACATCGTCGTGTGGTGGAAGAGGAAGGGTCGTTGACATCAGCAGCATCTAGTGAACGTGACATTTCTAATAGCAGCGACTACAACTCAAAAGCAAGGGAGTCAGAAGGTTCTAAGCTGCTAGTTACATCTTTAGTTATGAAGGAACATAAGAAGGCAGCTAGCAAACGGACCCCCACACCAAATGTAATGTACCCCTCCCCCCCCATTTCCAGATATTGTTTTTGAGGTCCAATTTGATGTCAAAGATACTAAAAGTAACAACATTAATGAAGGCACAATATCTGTGAAATTTGTGACTGGTCCTACAAGCCTTGCTAGTCCGTATAGAGTTGAAGCAGAATAAAAACATGTAGGCAAGATCTACAACAAAACATATAAACAAATTGTGGTAAAATGTTAACAAACATTAAAAAGACTCCCCCCCATAGGCTTTGTGTCTCAGCTTGACTCTGTGCCCCAAGCTCCCTCCCTCTGTGTCTGCTTTGTGTATTTTTCTGCAATCTGGTACTATGTGATTTTGTGTCTTTTGCTACAATTTTGGTGTCTGATTTTGGTAGCCTGGTATGTGACTTTTTGTTTCCTGGTGTGCAATTTTGTGTTTGTCTACAGTCTAATGTGTGTGATTTTGTGTTTTTTGTTGCAATCTCATGTGTGAATTTTTGTTTTTTCCAACAATCCAATATTCCAAATGTCATGTTTTTGCTACAGTAGTGTATTGTTTCCTTACAGATTCCTCAAAGATTTTCAGAAATCTTTTTTCTGGTTTTTTTTACTGATGGATTGTTTTGCTAGTGATCATATCAACCACTCTCTTCCTTATCATATGTGGACTTGGTACACACCTGTTTTGCATTCACCATCATCTTTGATATAACACAAATAGAGACAAACAAAACTTTCTTCCCTTCTTTCTCTTCTGACATCATATCTGAATTGAATGCTGCATTTTTTCCCCCTCCAAGATTCCTCAAGAAGTAGTGACATTGTATCTGATTGCTGCAGATGTATTATTGTCAAGATTGTCTTCCAGCATCACAAGCCACACTGTAAAGAGATGTGATGCTCTGTGAGCTTTTGTGCCTGAAGAATGTGAAGAAGTATAATTACCAAACTAGAATTGTCTCCCTGATGAGTTTGCAAATCATTTTTTTCTTTAGGGATTGGGTGTTTGTCTTACTAGTCCAAATGCCCCGTTTGTTATAGGAAAACTGATATGTGCTAACTGGCTCTTAAACTGCACATTAGAGATAGCCACTTGTAGAACATCTAGTATTGTCTTGTGGGTTTACATGTTACAGCACAAAGTCACCTAGTTTCAGGGGACCAAGTTTTCCAAAATAGTCACACATGGGAGAGATCAAAAGACAAGAACTTGGATGAGAAAGAGACATTGGAAAAAATTGGAGAAAGCTTTGAAGATAATGCATCTACTACAGAGATTGTGAGTGTTTCTTGGGGCTTGAGAGTTTAGAAAAATCAAGTCAGAAATGTGCAGCCATTGTTTGAAGTTTTGGTGGAGGATTTGTAGTATTAGAGCACATGGTTCCACTCGCAGCAGTCCCACCTTTCACACTTTGCATTCACTCGCCCTTTTTCCTATACTCAGGCCCTTACATCACCACCACCTCTGATCACCTGCCTGCCAGAGCAAGTTATATATATATAAATTACCAAAGAGGTATATGATGCATGTCTTGATAATATTTGTTATAGGTTGTGTACCTTAGCTCCATTCTGTAGCTAAGCATGTCTTAAGTGTTGGGAATGTTCTTGGTTTTTTTGTTTGATTTGTCTATTGTCATGTTTCAATTTTCTAGTATCTTATGGCACTCCTATCACATGGAAGTTCTCTTGTGTACTCTACCATGCTGGAGTGCCTGTCTCTAGTCTTTGAAAGTATTCTTGGATCTTGTTGATGGGGTTCATGTTTTTCTCTCCTCTATATTGTTATTTATATTGCTCCTCTCTGGTGTTAAGTTTTCCAACCTTTAATGGGCCTTTTAAGGAGAAGGCAGAGTATTAGTTTGTCTGTAATTTCAAAGTCAAGCAAAATTAGGTTTTTAGGATTCCTTATTGTTTGTGAGCAGTCCTCCTGCAAAATGGGCCATGTCAGCCACAGAGCTGACAACAACCTTCGTTGTTACCTAGCCTATGGAAAGGTGTAGGCAATGATGTCAAGTCGTTACACCTGGGACCTTGGGTTCCAAGGGTGCAGTGCCCTAACATCAACACCTTCCCCCATACATACGCAGATTGATCACACAGCATAGCAACGGGAGGGTTCTTACACCCCATTAAACGTGCGACAGATGTCTTCATACAGGTAGTTTTTCTGGTATAGAGGTTGAGGTTGCTGGTATTAAACATGTTGTAGAAAGGGATGGAGAATTCATAAGCCAATGATGGATCCAGTAGGTGTGCATTGGACCACTTCCGTATTCCAGACACATGGGTCTGTGGTGTTGTAGGGGTTTCGGTAGTTCATTTATTCTTGATTTCCTTTATCAAGATTGGAGATTTTTGCTTGAGCTGGAAATAGCTTCTTTTAATTCAGAGCTTGCAAAGTCTATCACTATTCTTGGAAATTATTGCCTTTATCCAGAGTGTCTTCAAGCTTTCAGTTAAGATCTAAAATTGTGTCCTTTTTTGTTTATCAAACTTTTTTTTTTGTATCAGGTTTTCTTTCATGTCCAGAAATAATCTTATAAATCTCAATGATTTCAGTAATGCAAATATGAAGTGGTTTTCTTTCAGGAATTTGCTGATCATACTCACTTCTTTAATTTGTAATTAAAGTTTCTCAACATGCTTAGAAGGTTAAGGCAAAAGCACCTCAAACTTGTTGCCAAAAATTGTTTTGTTTCATATAAAGGTCTCATCTATGTAATCCCTAACACTGGTTCTAGTTACATGCTATATGATGGTCAAACTTGTAGCTTAGTCTTTGCAAGATCCTAAGAGCATGTAAGAGAAGCCCGAATATTGGAAAAACTCACCAATTCTGTTTTTGATTTAAAACTCTTTGTATGTGCCTAAGTCAAAGAAGTTTTTTGTTCCTTTAGTATCTTTGCTAATGAAAAAATTATGGGAGATTTTTGGATTCAAATGGGAAAATTGAACGTCAAAGGTTCAATCTTGCTGCCACAGCAATAGGAAGAAATGGATGACTGTCCTTCATTCTGTGTTTTCCAGATCCTATGACTTAGAAAGAAGGTTGTGTAGCTAAGTTTGTAAAATCAGTCCTCTGTTATGGAGAAAATGTCCTAAGAAGGTCCTAAACTTTCTGTTGTGCATCCCAAAAGGTTTGGAAGTCCAAAGTCAATCCCTTGCTATTGGTTGTGCTCCATTATCTCTTTGTGTGCCCTTCTTCTATAGAAAGATCCTATCTGTCATGATTCATCATTGGATTACCTTAGTGATCTGTATGTTTTTTCCACATAACTTTTGGCTGGATACAAAAGAAAATTGGATTTTCTCTATAAAGTTATACCTCATGGGAAGGTGTTTTCTAAATTTCTTACCAAAAATTTTGTTGGTTGTCTTCAATGTCATCAGTCTTTATATGCATGCCTTTGATATATAGCCCTATTTGTGTGATTAGGGTTGTTCATGATTGATAAGTTTGCCATACAAATCTCTGTTTTTTTTGGATTGACATGTCTCATGTTGACAATATATGACCAGATTGTATGTTTTGCTAGCTTCTACCCATTCCCTATGTATAGCGTGTTGTGTGTGTGCTTGAGAAAAGAAGCAACATCAAAGAAAGCTCAGGTTGAAACCCCACCACAAGTCGATATGGTGAATGCCATTGGGCTACAAAAGAAAACATTGGCCGCAGTACAAGGTGGACTGCATGGTGGTGACTTTGCAAGGTGCAATAATCAAGCATGTAAACATGGGGTTGGAAGTTCAGAATGCACATGGAATGCTGGACAATGTGGGCACACAAGACAGTGGAGTTCTTACCAAGTGTCACAATGTCCTAATTGGAAGATAAGATTGAGCCCTGGGCACAAGGGACTTACAAACTATTGTGCCACTTGCGGAAGGGCTAGAAGCAACATGTGTGAATCAAGATGGGGTGAAGGAGGGGGTGTATGTGATCAAGGACTATGTCAAAGGGTGCAACCACATTCACCGATGGGCAAGCAAGCACCAGACATGGCCTTGGACAATGAAATAGAAGTAGATGCCCAGGCCAAGGTTTTTGCTGAAAGTCGTATGCAACAACGGGCTTTGAAGCGAGCTATAGAATTTGAAGCTACAGAACGAAAGGAGAAAGGCTTGCCAGGCCATAAGGTGCAAGTGACAAGGCATGGCAAAATTGATGGTGCATGTGAAGGGAAGGATGCATGGGATGGTGCGATTAGGTCGCTGGCACCTCGGATTTTGAACATGGCAGTGGTTAAGGTTACAGAACCTGACCCTGTAGACATGGCTAGACTCCGTTTGCAATTGGATGGGAAATTTGAATACGTAGGTGGTGAATTAAGTGTTATTGGCTTTAGGGATTGTGTAAGGCGATACATGAAAGGAGAAAGAGCACACTTAGAAAGAAGGTATGCACAAAAAGGTGCCAAAGCCTGCCCACTTGGAGTGGACCGAGAACTATGGGAGAAATTAGTGATATATTGGCAACAATGTGACACCAAGACTAAAACTGAACACATGGTTGATGTAAGAGGGGCAGTTCCAAATGTTAGCCACCTTGGGTGTGGTGGTAAGGCAGCTATAGAAGCAAAATTAGCAAGTTAACCCTAAAATCCTAATCCTTTGTGATGGCCAAATGGAAATTACAATATGTTGAAGTTATTATGCACTCACATGTCACATACAATGTTGAGCACTAAATGATGTCTAAAATGGATGAATGCATAAATCCATGCATTGCCGAAGCCCATCAATATCTGAGATGGTTGTTGTGGGACTAGATTCTAGTGGCACACCTGGGTACCCACTGGGTTTTCCTAGCTGATTCATTTGTCTTTCCCTGTCCTTTCCCTTTCTGTCTTTCTTTGTTTTTTTGTCTGGTCTTTGTTGTGGTGTCTGTTGCTAGCCAGTAGTATGGCTGAGATTAGGTGTTTTTTCCTTCTGTGTGCAAACTCAAAGATGACTGAAAACTATAATACTATGAAATAGACATGGCAGTATCCTTAACAAGATGTTTTGGGGACATGCTATGTGATCATAGATTGTGAAAATATTAAGAAAATCAGAAGTGTCCAAAAAACTTTCACCTCACATCTACAGATTCTAAGCTGTAATGTTAGCATTTGTACAAATACTAGTAACTATGGCAATTTTTCACATGGTCAGACATAATGTTATAAATTCTTGCTAATTGGTCATAGGACTATCTTTATTAGTATCAGGCCCAGAGACCCTATTAGTTAGTGAAAAACCAGTACTTGGTCCGCAAGTACGTGAAGCTCAGGACGTAGATTACAGTTACAGTGTTAAATACATATATGCAATTCTAAAATCTAAAAAAACAACACATTTCGCAGGTTGCAGTAACAGTTGATGAATCATGAGTATAACGTACTTGATGCAAGTAGTAAACTGGCAGTTATAGAGATGAGAAAACACATTATAAGCAAAGATCGTACCGACTGCTGCATCCTCCCCAATCTAATTATAAGAAGCAGCTTGGTCATGACTATAAAAACTGAACAAGATCACACACTGTTGTGAACTTGGGTTCACAATTATATAATTGTGCAATAGTATTCTAGCTGCTACAATTACAATATTGCAGTTGCAATTCTAGTAGCTCTAGAAGTCTTGCACAGAGGAACTGTTGCCTCTCTAGCTGGCTAGCTGCTAGGAGCCTCTAGTCTGTACTAGAACTGTGAATTCTAGCTCTCCTCTTTCACTGAGAGCTCCTTCTCTACTAGCCTCTTATCCATACAACTGTGAATGTTTGCTCTGCTCTTTCATAGGGAGCTGCTTCTCTACTAGTAGAGTTAACTTCTGTCTATATAGCAGTGAATTCTTCTAGATTGAGCTCTGCTTCTCAAGTAGTCTCTTGAGCTATTGTATGATACGTGAGTGAATCCAGCTGCTGCTACTGCTACTGCTGCTACTGCTGCAAGTGGATAACATAGGCTTTCTTTCTCACTGCAACCTTGGATCATGATCATGAGGTAGGCCCACTATTCAAGCAAACTGGGAGTGTGAAGCTTCTTTTGGGGTTAGTTGGCAGGAAGAGTTGCCTCAGATTCTTGCCAAGTGTTGAGAGTTTGTTTGAATCTAGAAAAAACTAATAATAATTTTGTGGTGTGATTGGATCACTACATCCACTGAGACCATGAACACACACATAATACAACATACAGAGATTGTGAGAGAGTAGAAAACCAGATCAATTAGAGTTCGCTTCATACCTTCAAAGTGAAACCATTGAGCAAATTTTGACCCTTTTGGGTCTACTGATGACCAAGACTCCTCCATTGAAATGGTACTTAATGACTGGTCATCACAAACAAACAGATCAGAGATAATACCAAACTTAATTACAAGGTTGTTGCCATGTCCCATAACTGATGTCTATAAGCCAAGTTATGGTTTCATGAGGGGATGTGATTAGCACTGATATTGCATGGCCTACCTCAACTAGAAAGTTTGTTGAAGCAGTACCATCATCAACAGAAGCTGGTGTAGCCTTTCCAAACAGCTTACCAATTGACATCCCCTCACTGCTTTTACTAGTATCTTTCCTAGAAATGTTATCACCAGGTACTATGTCACCTGTGGCATAATGACCTTGTGGATTCAAGCTCCATAAGTCTATTGTTTCATGCAATTGCTTCACACTTGAGCTTCCAGTGGTGGATGAAGTATCATCTACTGCCTCATTCACAATTTTAAGTATTTCAACACTGGTTTCCTTAGCAGTATCTCTTGAATCAAAATCATCGGCTCCAGTATTCTAGATCCTTCATTCTGTGTTTTCCTGATATCTCTTAATTCTCTTGTTGGTGCATATGTGGTCTCCAATCTTGCCCAAACTGATATTCTGAATTTTGTTTTTCTTTTGTTTTTTGTCTTCCCTTGTTTGGTTCTTTCTGTGGCTTCTTGAGGAAGTGTTAGCCTTGCTGTTTCTTCTTCATCATGAGATTGGAAATTTCTCTATTCTCATGCTTTTGGAATTGCGATTTAATTTGGTTTGGTTGCATTCTTTTGAGTGCCCTCCTTATACAAAGGTTTAACATATCAGATCTGAATGTTAGAGAGAAATTTATAACAAATACTGGTTTTGGTAGGTTGTTTTTAAGTCCCATTATTTCAATACTTTCTGTCAGTTCAGTGGAACAACCATTCAATTTGGATATATTTGGTTGAAATAGTAAGGATAAGTTGAGTTCTGTGTTGTCAATGTAGCAGAAACTTCAGATTTGATCTTCTTGGCTAGATTTCTTCGTAGATAACTTGTTCATCATATTTGGTCAGTTAGTCCTTAAGCAATCATTGGATGCCCACTGAGTACTGATTATGCAATCATTTTAGTTTCACCTCTTCACATATGAGTTCAATATCTTTCAGGTGGCTTATGAGGTATAATGTTTGTTCAATGCTCCCAAGGACTCTATTGGCAGTGGCAAACACTCTAATTCATTCCCCAAACTTAATTGAACTTTTAATGGCTTCTCTTCAAAAAAGGTTTCAAATCACACCAGAGGTTAAAGCAGAAATCAAAATTGTTTAAACATTCAGCCAAGAGATCAAATCTGATGCCCCTACAACTTTGAAAAGGCTTCAAAGTTACAGAGGCTTCAGATTTGATCTCTTAGCTAGATTTCAGATTAGACAATTTATTTCTTTGTTTTGGCTAACGTGTGTATAAATAATGCATTAGTATCCCCCCGGGTACAAATTGTGCGGTCTATTTAGCTAATCTTTTCACCTAGGAGCTCCTCTTTCTTTTTTAGGTTTTTCCTTTTCATTTCTTCTTTCATTTTTTATTTCTTTTGTTTTTTTGTTTTTGTGTAAGTGGTGGTTCGTTTTGCAGTACCAACAGCTATTCAGAGATGATGATCAGGTTGATGGCAGCTTTGCATTGAGGTTGTACAGAATCAAGGAGACCTGCATTTTGTGTTTTTTTTTTCATTCTGGTGTAGCATTTGCTGCAGTTCTTGTTTTGTTGCTTGCGGAATTAAAAGGTCTTGTGTACATGATCTCCTTGCATTTGAGAATTTTGGAACTTTGGGTCTTTCTGGATGCTCGCTCTAGTGGCTGTTTCTTTTGTAGAGTTTGGAATATATCATGGTGAGAGATCCTAGTATTCCTTTCCCAGCTCGCGATCGACACTAGCTTGCAAATGCCACTCGCCAGCTGAAAGAATCGAGCTACTTGTGATTTGCAACCCAATTCAATCTATAACCGCTTACATTGATTGAACCTCATAGTTCCTGATTTGCTCTAGACTAGATATTCATTTTTATTTTTGCCTTCATGAGTTTGATAGTAATTAGTAAGTGGAATACTTATGTTGTCATTATAACGATCTTTTGATGGGTTTATTGGGCAGGCATCACAATCTCCCAATTTGTTTTCTCGAATGATTGCCATTGAAAAGAAGCTGCCAGAGATGAGTGGCCAAGTTTCCCAAGTTCTTGAAGGGATGGATAAATTAAATGCTAAGGTAGAAGATTTCATGAAACAATTGCTAGCATGTCGAGAAGATGGTGTGAATGTGAGAAACCCAAAAATTGTTGTAGCCACTGTAAACATTGAAGAGGTAGATGTTCCTACAAGGACTAGATCCCCTGAGATTCTTGGTGATGCAAAGAGCCTGCATGAAGTTCTTCATTCAGATCTTGATGGATGAGGGTCAGGCACAATAGTGGTTGAAAGTGCCACACAATTAACTCCAAAAACCCATCATATGTCTACAGGAAAAGGGGTGGGCCAACAAGTGGATGGTGTTGTCCCTTCACATGTCCCTAACTATCTGTTAGTAGGAGAGGATATCCCCAACTATGTGCTAGTAGGAGACGATATCCCTAAGTATGTGCTAATAGGAGAGGATATGGGGCAGAATCCTAATATGTTAGGGAATGACAAAGAAGTTGGAGTAGCTTGCAAAGGTGGTGACTGTGTAGATGAGAGCAACTGCCAACGCCCACCCTCAAAGGTACGATCTAAGTGCCCAACATGACCAACACAATAAAGTTAGAGTCTACGAAATGTTGTGGATTGTTCAATTGTGGGAGTACTCTTGCAGTGTATATCAAATGTGGCATATGTGTGGGATGTTGGGAATTGCACCAACTACATGGCTAAAATAGGACATAAGTTAGATTGTGGAAGCTAGGTTTGTTGTTCTTTTTGTTACAATCTAAAGATTAAGAACATACCCACATTATTTGGGGTCTAGGTGCATACAAGCTTCAAGGGAAATCATTGACATGGTTTCACATTTGTATTCATTGATGGATTTGGTGTGGCAGAAAGTGCAAAAAAAGGTAACAATTATGCCAGCACCTGAAAGAGGTGTGAGCAATCAGCTACGCTCTAATGTTGGTGCAAGGGTGGGGAATGTAGGAGAGAAAACAAGGCAACAGGTAAGTTAATACCAACATGCTTTTGAGTTTCTATGATTCATAACTAGGGAACACAAATGCCTTGTTTGACACAATGTTGTAACAAAAATTCCATTTTCCTAAATTGGTTGCTCATGGTAAATTGAATGAAGGTTCTTTATTGGTTGATGTGCAATTTAAAGTAGGGGAAGCAATTGTCTTATGTAACCTTGATGCGGAGGTTGTAGCGAAGGGGCTGATAATAGGTATTGGAGGACAAGGATGTGTCCACCATGGGGTGCCAGTCAAGGAGTCATGGTTCCGAGTCCAGTTAAGTGAAATTGTGGCAGGTAAAGGCAACACCCCGTTGTTGGTGCCAAATGAGAATGATGATCCCTCACAATGTGTGTTAAAGGATGTAATAGGTTCAAGCATTGTATGGGAAGGTCGTCTAATGTGAAAGCATGCTTAAGTTAGGGGCACTATAGGTCAGGAGCTAGTTGATTTTTGAATTTTAAAACCCTAATGAGTAGTTATGGTCTTTTTTGGGTGTCAATGATATTTTAGACATTGTCAAGTTTAATAGACCTGATAGAGTGATGGATTCCTGGTTGCTATAATTAGAACAATGGCCATTAAACCCCATTGGATGGAATTTCAATGTTATGACAATGGGTCATTTGTTGGTTAAGTAACTGCAGATTTTTTACATGCAAAATTGCAAATCACAGATCTATGTGTGATATTTATTGGTTGATTTCTCAACACTAGAGGAATATAATAGAGACCTGATATGTATAATGTACATTAGTTAAAATAGGTGTAGGTGTGCTACGAATGCTAATGTGGCAATGGTTAGTGCTACTAATCCTGATACATCATAACCCTAAACCCTGACCCTAAAACATGTTTAACATGTATGATGGAAAACCTTAACCTTAACCCTAACCCTAAAACATGGGCCAGCATTTGCATTTGCAATTAAATCTAACAGTTGTTATGCTGCCATGTGGCACACTATAAACGGTCTGATGGAAAACCCTAACCCTAAAACATGGGCAAGCAGTTGCATTTGCAACTAAATCTAATAATTGTTGTGCTGCCATGTGGCGCATTATAAACGGTCTGATGAAAAACCCTAACCCTAACCGTAACCCTAAAACATGGGCAAGCAGTTGCATTTGCAACTAAATTTAACAGTTGTTATGCTGCCATGTGGCGCACTATAAACGGTTTGATGAAAAACCCTAACCCTAACCGTAACCCTAAAACATGGGCAAGCAGTTGCATTTGCAACTAAATCTAACAATTGTTGTGCTGCCATGTGGCGCACTATAAACGGTACGATGAAAACCCTAACCCTATCCCTAACCCTAAGACATGGGCCAACAGTTGCATTTGCAACTAAATCTAACAATTGTTGTGCTGCCATGTGGCGCACTGTAAACGGTTCGATGAAAAACCTTAACCCTAACCCTAACCCTAAAACATGGGCCAGCAGTTGCATTTGCAACTAAATTTAACAGTTGTTGTGCTGCCATGTGGCGCATTATAAACGGTATGATGAAAAACCCTAACCCTAACCCTAAAACATGGGCCAGCAGTTGCATTTGCAACTAAATCTAACAATTGTTATGCTGCCATGTGGCACACTATAAAAGGTACGATGAAAAACCCTAACCCTAACCCTAATCTTCCCCACATGCACAATGACATAGCATGGTTGATCCAACACGTGTTCGCACCCCAACGGCTACGACTTGGACGGTCTAGATTAATTAAAGTATTCTTAAAACTAAATATTTTATTACAAAATAAAAGTACATGTGTGCGCATACAATTGGGTTAGCTAGTTCAATGGGAACGCAACCCCTGTAGTTGCATGCAGTCGCACTTACAACTATTAGTATAGAATATGGGTGGATGAAACTGTATAACCCAACCGTATATACTTGTCATATATGTACTGTCACATGCAACTTGTCTTATGCAACTAGGCAAATTTGCAGTTGCATGTGTCGCATGCAATTGAAAACCAGTTGCACATGATAGTTGCAAAATGGCAAATTTCTAGTAGTGTGTCCATATAATTAATTGTAAACATAGTGAGTAGAAAATAATTTCCCTATACATGAAATTGTAAGATTCTATATTCATGTCTCATTTGAACATCTAGCAAAAGTCATCAATTACAATTTTAACATGTTTTTGGGTTTTATGTCTTTCCATCACATTTTGTAAACACAAGAAGAATCATGTGATGGCTTGATGCTCCACACAAGAATCAAATAGAGGGATTCACTTCATACATTTGTTATGATGTGGAGACAATCGAATGACCACCTAATTTTCTTCACCTGGAAGCAAAGGGAATTAGGTCCAACCACTTGATTCAATTTGCATGTTTTTGTGAGGTGAAGGCAATTGGGCAAATGGCCCATTCTTTTCACCTTTGTTATGAGGTGAAGGAAATGAATAAAACTCAAATTTTAATGGATAAAATTTCTACACTTTCATGGATAAAACATCATGAAATTTCAATATGCCATAAAGATCATTATGAAATATATTTCATCCATGAAAGCTTATCTAAACTTCAAACTTAAAATTTCATCTACATGTTATGTTACTTCTTTGTGTTAGTCATGTTGGTCTAAAGATTCCATTGTTATATATATATATATATACAATTTTGGGGTTAGGGGTAAAAGTTAATCATGTGACAAAGGAACATGACATAATAGGTGGCATGAGTTTTGCTAATCACAAATTGTCACTAGATTGGATTGTAGTCCTACCTAATCCCATGTTTTCATATTACAAATCATGGATGATATTTGGATTACTTTCATGCATGGAATAAAATTTGATGGATGTTCTTCATTTCATCATTAAAATTCATCAAATTTTATCCATGAATGTTCATCCATAAGATCAATTACTACACTATTTTACCAAGTTCACTTTATTTTCTTCCCAATTCCATCACTATAACAATTCATTGCTTATTTGATGAGGAAAACTAGTCAAAAACCACACAAAAGTGACAAAATCCAACCCAACCAAGTAATCATTTTGGACAAATCATGTTGAACATATCCATTTTGATAATGGGTTGTTTTTACTAGTAAAATTGGTGGATCTTTGATTAGTCAAATGAGATAATAATATTTGGGCAACCCAAAAAAAAATGAAACCATGTAAAAATAAAATAAAAGACCCAAATAATATGAATAATACTTATGCAAATAATTATTTTCCTAATTAATTGATTACTTTCAATTCATTCATCCATTCATTCATTTACCCAACTATGTTAATAATAATTCATAAAATAATTATTAATTAATTTATATATATATATATATACTTACCCTACCTTACCTACCATGCACCTATGTGTTATAATGTGTGGTATAAGTTCAAAATTAGAATTGAACCTTGATTTTAGTGGCCAAATGCCAATGTCTTTGCCAACCAACACCGCATGTTTTTGTAACATAATGTGTCAAATAATGAATATAACATGTTTCTTCCAAATCATTTTATAAGTCTAACTTTTGATATGCATTTTTTTCTCAATGTTTTTTACCTACCTACCATTTACCAACCACCTTCCTACCTACTATTAATTAAACTTTTAAAAAAGAATTCATCAAATATTTTTTTTGGTCATTCCCATGTTCATATAACTAACTTGATCATCATTGTTTTTTAGAAATTATAATATTTTTACCTTTAGACCATAGACATCAATTTGTTGTTTTGCACCATCAATTTCAATAGATCCATATCTACAAAAGATGCATGGCTTGTGCACGAGCATAAAACCTAAACTTGGAATTTAAAGATTAATGTGATTTTAATCCACCTACATGGATAAATATATTCATAGATGAATGATTTCATATGGATGAATGTCATTTTTGCATGGATTAATTTCATTTATGATTTGGATTAAATAAATAAATCATTGGATGAAATTTATCCATAGTTAGAAAATAAATAAATTCAAAATTATTTATATCAATCCTCATTTGTTGTTTAAAATTTAGTATTTCAAACTTCAATGTCATTTAATAATGATGGATAATGAAATTGTTATAGTAGGGAAAAATATGATGATGAGATTAAAATATTTTTTATATATTTTTAAAAAAAATCATTTTTGTCAACAATGTTAAACAACTTAAAAAGTATTTTCATGGGATGGATGTAACCCCCCTCCCATTGTTGTCAACAACATTATGTATGTACTTTGTGAAAAGCTAAAACACCTTGAAAATAAATAATTAGTAAAAAACCCCATTGTCATCTATGATAATAGGTTGTTTAAATTTTTTTAATTAAGGTGCCTAAGATTAAATTTTAATTTACTTCAAAAACCCATTGTCCTCAATGACATTAGGTAATTTAAAAATATTTAAACTATTCAAAACTCATCATTATTAATAGCATTAGTTAGATTTGAAGAAAGGATGAAAAAAGAAACCTCCATTGTCATCAACAACACTTATAAATACGTTTGAAGGAAGTTGTGGCACCTTTGGAAAGGGAAAAATAAAAACCCACTATCATTACTGACGCTCAATTAGTTTGCCCAGCAAAAATAATAATATCAAATAAATAAACAACCATGGGGTGAATGTTAACATAATAATAGTTATATAATTAAAACATATTGAAAACAATGACATTTAAAACCATAACCATCAAATACATTTATAATGAAAGTTACATTATATTATTCAACAAATGATATATCATATAGAATTAGATTGTGTTTCATCAAGTTCTAATTTATTAAAATCATGGAAAAAAATTAAATCAATAATAGCTTAATGATAAAATCAAGCATTCATCCATAATTTTGATGAAAATTCTATTTATTAAAAACATGTAAATTCAGTTTTTTTTCATTCATACATTAAATGAATGAAAAAATCATGCATCTATAATGAAGATGAATGCTAACATTCATCCCCATATTTGCTACTTGGTTTATTTGTATAACATTCATTTTGTAGTTAATTTTTTAGGTTTTACTTGCATGTGTTTAAAGGAAAAGACAATTTATCATCCCAAGCTCCAACTCTAAGCTTTAGGCTAAGGTTTTAAGCTCATGCGACAACTTGCTTCTATGAAACACTTAAAACTCCATGAAAAACATGGGAAAAAGTTGGGTTGTTGAGGTTTGGGGGTGCTAGTTGCTCATTTTGAACCATAAACCGCATGGGTTAGAGTGAAACAACACCCACTAACACACCATCCACTAAATGCCCATTATGATTCGATTATGGTGAACCTCAATTGAATCAATATTTTGATTTCACCTTAGTCACCCATTATCCCCTTGTAATTTTTTCATGCATTCCAAAACTATCCATACATCCATCGAGTATCATTTGTGCGTTTTCAATGAATGAATATTGCATGAACTTCCATTCATAAGTTTTTGTGAAGGGAATCTCAAGGAGGAATGATAAATTTATATGGAAAATGAAATTGACTTGATGAAATAAAGTTCACATCCATGAAATGCCATTAAAAGTTATATTTCATCCATGAAATATAACTCATTCACAATTTGATTTCATTCATCCAAATTCCATGGATGAAAATTTATGAAATATGGTTTGTGAGTTTGTATTAGATCAATAATACAAATTTAATTGATAAAACACAAGATGAAATATAATTGAACATGAGTTATTTTCTAGCAATTTATTTAATTCCTAAAAATTTATGTGGGTTGTCATGTCAACATCACCAAAAACATGTTTGTTGGTTTTTTTATAAATGTGAGGCAAAGGTTGCCTTTAGTGCATTTTTTTTTCACACAACCTTGTTTTTATAAATTTTTACATTGCAGGTAAATTGATATTTTTAAAAATCATTAAAATGGTCATATGAAAAATGATTATGATAATAAGAAGGTCATTACTTAATGGTGACAAAAAACGATTGACATTGCTTGATGTGGACTAAATCATCATCATTGTTCAATGGCAATCAAGAGTAACATTCACCATTAAGATAACAACCAAAGTGATATCCATTACATTGGATGGTGATCAAAAGTCATCTTCACCATTTGATGGCACCAAAAACTTATTCACCATCAAATTGCTCAAATTTTATCTCCAAAATCATCGTGGCCAATTTTGGTAAGTTGTCATAAAATTGACATAAAATTTCATGGATGGTTTTGGATAAAATTAATGAATGATACTTCATGAATGGTATAAAAATGTGGATGAACTTTATATCATCATAAATATAATCCTACGCATGGGTAAACTAATATATATATATATATATATATATATATATATCACAAAACACTTAAAATAAAAAACTATTTTTTGGTATGCTATAAGATAATGGTATATTTTAACTATGTTTTCATAAATAATTATAAACACCTTATTTACATTTAAATAAATTATAAATTATATTGTTTACAATATTTTGGACCCTATATTTTTTTGCGCACCCATTTGGAATAAAATGGAAGTGACTCCCCATGCTCCTACCATTATGGTCATAGTGATGTAGGCATGACATAATTCATTTAGATAAATTACCATTGCAATGCCAAGTAAGTGGACCATGATGAAAGGTAGGTAGAGTGTATATGTAATCAAAGCCATTTATTTATTTTGTGAAAAGAATTTGGTGTTGTTATTGATATGAAAAGGCCTTAGAAGAACAAAAAAAAGGGCAATTTGTTTTTTGGCCTGAAAATCTACAATCTTGTGGTCAAAGTGGTTCAAACAAGAAGTAATATTTTGATTAAAAAAGAAAAGAAAATGCAATGGTTATAGGTGGAACATGTATCAAAAGGTAGGATGGCCATATACATATATATTTGAAAGATATATTTTTAAAAAGTTATTGGCAATGATATTGCCATCCATTAGTAAGCAAAACAAATTTGGGGTATGGTCTTTTTTTTTTTTAATAATTTTTTTTCATGTTGCTAGCTACCTTAAGAGGCTCCATATTCTTCTATTTATAATTTTATATCTATTCAATTTTCATGCTAAACTTTGCAGACCAATGATGATGATTTATTTTCCATTCAACATAATTCAATTCAATCAATTCTGATTGAAATTGAAATTGAGTTCAATTGGACTATCCTTTTAGTTGCAATTAAACACGTTTTAACAACTATAAAATTAAGGACATTTTTAGCTACACTTAAAAAACTTACTTTAGTCAAAAGATTATGTTGAAAGTCATGATGCAATGGGGTGATGGTTTCCTAGGGCCAAGTGAGGCACTAATTGAATGCAATTCACCATTTTCCACCAAGCAATAGTCCAAGATCACATTGTTTGATTAAAGTTCAAGGGTTTACTAGCCTTTCCATTTGCCCAATGATGAATACTTCTTTGCATTAACTACATTTTAAAAATCAATTATGGTGCAATTAAAGCTCAATTCCAAGAGCATGGTTCCATACACTTTACAAAGCAAATTTGTTACACACAGCAAATGGTAGGCATTCTAAGAGGGTATCTAGTAGTGCTCAATATGTGACCATGCAAAACTATTTTTCACATACAAGTTTAATTATGTTTTTTTTTTCCAATCCCACCCATACAACTAAAATTGTGAAATATTGCAAATAGGTGGGAGACCGATGATAGCAAAACACTTGGACCAATCTAAAACATGGAAAATAATAACATCATATTTATTGCTTTATTTTCTTGTAGGTGTTAAAATTTGTTGTGCCTTTTATTAGTTTTAGCAAATTGTGCAAAAATGTTGGACCATAACCACTTTGTTGAACCAAATCAGCATGGTTAGATTGTTAAGGGTATAAATCCTTAGGTTAAATAATACCATGGGGCATTTTAGTGAGTAGTTAGTTATTAGTGGTAGACTTATTGTCCTTTACCAAACGGATGAAGCTAATGAGATTAGTTAGTTCATGTGGATGAGTGATGGGTTGTAATCCATCAATCACCTAAAGAATTTCTAGGAAAAATTAGGATAAAAACCTATGTTCATTGGAGTAAGATGGGCCTTGTGTGGTTTTGGAAGAAGGGAATTAAAAGAAGGAGAAGATGAGAATTTGGGATCATTATCATTGTATTGTATTGGAGTAATAGAATTTGGGCTATGATATAACTCTCTTGTGAAAAAGGTATTTATTTTAAAATAAAGGTGAAGAGTATGGATTGAAGATGTATTTCAAACATTTCCATGGAAAATGGTTGACATAATAACTTAATATTTTGTTGGAATTCTCTTTATCTTTGAATGCATTAGATAATGAGAGAATGTAGTATATTCTAAGTTTGCATAATATTTTGTTATAATTTACATAGTAGTTCTTTGTTTCTTTTACAAAAAAATATGAGTACATACTTTGTTTTAGCCTCTAAAATAGAAAGTCGCTTGCTACTATAGGAAAGTAATAACTCATATATGGCAATAGCTAGGAGGGGATTAGACTTGAAGGTCGAAGTTTGTAGGATAAAAGGGGTCGCTTTAGACAGTAGGCGACAACAACAAAGGGTCTATAGTGGTTATAAACAGTAGGTAGCATTGAGAAGGTTGACCAAGGGATTTAGCAGAATACACAACACCACTAAAAGGTCAACATGCATTGTATAGGTTAAACAATAGTTGTGGAAGGCTTGCAGACCCACTAGACACCATTTTGATGTTCTAAAGGTACTATAAAGGTCCCAAGGGTAGTTACCTCCAAGTCCTTCTTATTCTACTTGCTTGCTTTCTATATTTTCTTCTTTTCACACCACTAGAATGGCTTATAGTTAGGGCAATAGGTTTGTCTTTAGATGACAAACCCTACCTTTTAATTTTTATCTTTACATCAACTAAATATTATTACATGAGTAACTGTAGTAGAGTTAATAAATGATAGTAGTTTCTTCGGAAGTAAGGACAATTTGAACTTGTTCCTTCAACATTGCCTTCCTAGGAATGATAATGTTTGGGATCACATTTTCACCCCTTTACATAGATTATTTTTCATCGAATTTTAATTTGTGGGGTCACATATTAAACATCAGTGGAGTTGTTATAATAGATTTTGGAATGAAGTCAAGAAGTGACTTTCCAATGTAAATAGGTTTCAAAAAAAATAAATGTACAACAATATGTATTTGTCAAAAAACAGATGTTGAGCAAGATATAACTCCTTGGAAGAATAAAAAATTTGTGTGTGTGATCATTGTGTCAATTGAAACATAATCATTAGCTCTTTTTTCCACCCTTCAACAAGATATTAATGTTCCCCGCCACATCTTTTCTATCATATTTTAACCTTCTTTCATTTAAAGAAAACCCACATCATGGTGCAAAATAATCCAATAAACAAAGGCAACTTCTTCTTTTTATGTCATTCTACATCCTAACTTTAAATAATAGTTATATCTACAATTTGCATTGTTCATTAGTCTTGTAGGTTTCGGATGTTAGTTAAACAATTTACTTCAAACTTTCATCTTTTGTAGTAGGTGAGAATTTGGTATCTCATTGATCTTTGAACAACTCTCTTCTATAAAAGACCTCTTATGGCATCATAATACCTCATCTTCCTTGTAATGCAACTCTTCTATTATATTTATTTTTCCCTTCACAACTTGTGGTTTTTTTCCCTCTTTGATGACTTACTAATGTTTAAATTTTGGATTATCAATATTGTTGTATTACTTCCGTACCTTCCTCTTTGATGGTCCATCATTAATGAATTAATTAATTCAGTTCAATTGAACACAATTCCAACCAATTGAATTTCAATGCAAATTCAATGTAATTCCGATTTAAATTGGATTTGAAATTTAATTCAAATCAATTGACTTCCAACCAATTGGATTTCAAATTCAAATTCAATCAAATTTCAATTGAAATTGGAATTGAACTTAATTCAATTGAATTGACCAAACAATTGAATTAGATTGAATATAATCAATTCATTATATTTGAATCCAATCAATTGAAATTAAATTTAATTGAATGCAATTTCAATAAGTTGAATTTCAGTTTTAATTCAATCAAATTCCAATTGAATTTTCATAGATTTCAATCATATTAACATTAAATTCAATTGAATTCCATTTTGGACAAACAATTTAATTGAATTCAAATCAAATTTCAATTGAATTAGAATTGAAATTCCCTGTCAATGGTTGTTGATCTTCATAATCCAACACATAAGAAAAAATCCAAAGTATACTTGAAGGCAAATAGAAAAGGAGGCACCTTTGTCCTTTGTTTAACCATCTTTATTAAAATGCCTTTTTATTTGAAAATTTGTTGAACTCGTGGAATTGTCAAGTTGGTGACCACGTTGGAATTACCAAGGTGATAATCACTAATGGACCTTCTATTTGTTTGACCTAAACTAGTTATGATTATCAACATCATTAGAATTATTTGTCAATATAGTGACAATGATTCAAATATGAGACAAATCTTAATGAAGAAGGCCACTTTAATGATAGGTAGGTGAAACAAAATGAGAAAATACAATAGGAAGATATATAAACATCTTACAATTAAAAAAATAAAATTACATACATTAATATTGCCATCCATTTGAAGTTGGCACATATCCATACCTTTTTCGTTATTATTGTCATTAATTGGCAACCATTGTGACCTTATATATGTGATTGTAAAATCACATTGACTTACGTAGTAAGCAAAATAAAAGGGATATAATGCTTACTCTTGAAAGTGGGAAGAATCTTACATTGAAGGGATCAAATACACCTACATGAGGTGTAAAACCCTTCCCATTCAAGGAATATTATAACCTTCCTTTCTTACTCTTCATAATTTACATATGTTTAGGTTCATATAACTTTTGCATCATGCTTTATGATAAGTAAAGCCTTTGAGTGGGGGAACATTTCCAAAATGTAGGGTTCGCATTAGCTACAACCTCATTCTAGACCCTTTATCTTGGGAATATCTCTACCTTGGAACTGTGCCTTACACAAACATTCCATGTCTATAGCTTAGGGTTCCCCCGCATTTAGTATCTTTATGGAATATTATTTGCTTAGGTAAATTACAAAGTTGGTTATGCCTTTTTAGCAACTCTACTTGCAAAATTTTCAAATTGGCATCCATTTCATTAGTTTTCCAGGTTCAATTTGGTTTAAATCATCAATCATTAAGTTCACCAATTTGCCAGCTACACATTGCCAAGTTGCTAATTCTGTGTCATTAATGTTAAATTACCAACTTGCCAAGTCTATTGGACTACCCAAAATGCTTTTCAAATCACCCAAAATTTAAAATGTTACAAGTTGCACAATATTGCTTGAAATATATTTTTTTCATCAAATTTTTATGTAAAAAGTAAGATGACCTAATTTTCACACATTGTTAAATTTAAAAAAAGGCTCAAAACTATGTTTATTTCTGTTAACTTTGTTTTATTTTGTTTCATTCATGGGCAATCATGTTCTTGGGTGGTACCACTAGGAACATCACACCTTAATTTTCTTGGACCCATCAAACTTTGAAAAATCATAAGAAACACTTAAATGAACATTTTTCGTAATGTTTTTTTGGGAATACATTTATTAGGTTCCATAAATTTTGAAATTTCAGTAATATAAAAAATATTGTGTATTTTGAAGTTCCTAATCATTGCATTTAGAGAAAAATTGAAAAACGTAACACCTATTTTTTTCTCTTGAACTTTTTGGTTAGGAACACGATTTTGAACAAGATTTATGATTTTTTAATGAAATTTTTTCCTAACGTAATTTGGAAATCATTTAGTTATGAATTCTTAAAGTTGAAACCATAGATTATTTAAGGTGCCATTTTAATTAGGAATATAATTTTTTAAAAATTCCCAAAAACTTCAAGTCATATATTAATGCATGGAATTGATAAACATGAAAAAAATAAAATAAAATTATGAAACATTTTAACGAAAAGAGCCCAAAAAAATTATTTGATTGTTTTTGGCTCCTTAATCATTCCTTCAAGTGGTACCACCCAATGATGGGTTCACTGAATGAAAGTTCCTTCAAACTTCATTCATGAAATTCCATGTACCAAAATTCATGACAAGGTTATTATTTTTATGTTAGTTAATTCTTGTGTTAGTTATGTTGGTTTCATAAGCAATCCGACCTTTTTTCATTGATTTGTTAGCATGGCATGGGCAACAAAGGATATCGAAGGCCCTATTTTATTAGTTTTGCATTCCTTTTATAGATAGAGACTGTCAATGACATTGTAGAAAGCATAGGCTGCCTCCATTTCAAGGTGTGCTATTATTGCGGGGAAGGATTCTTCTGGGTCCAGAGTTTTATTGAATTCACTTCCCCTTTCTTTAGTTGATATGCTTCATGTGATTGGTGGAGGTTTTACTATTTATGGTTCCATTACCTCCTCGTAGCTCGCCTCTCTGAGGTTTTTTTTTGCCTATTTCAACTTTGGTCCTTGCTCTTTGTTTATTTTTCTCTCCCATTTTTGGGTGCTTTCTTTTTATAAAGTTTGGTAGGGTTTAATCATCATCATGGTTTAAAGGCTCCATGGCTATGTAATTCAAGTGTATATCTCATGTCATTGCAAGTTTTGGGGGGTTGGGGGCGGGGGCGGGTAAACTTTATGTGAGAAAGGTAACATGTAATAGGTGATATGAGGTTTGCTGTCCACAAATTTTCCAACTAGATTGGATTACCATCCTACATAATCCTAGGATGTTCCTGTATTACAAGTCATAGATGATATTTGGATGATCTTTCATGTATGGAATAAAATTTCAGATAAAATTTCATGGATGATGATTATTTCATCCAAAATGTTTAGGAAATTTCATCCATTGAAGATTCATGAATGACAACTCATGAATGGTCATCCATAAAATATGAATACTGTTTGCTCAACTATTATGTCAAGTTCACTTTACCTACTTCCCAATTCCACTTTGCCAAATGGTCCAGGTTACTATTTGGCTATTTTGCAAAATCCACTTGACCTGGTTGTTAAGTTCACTTTGCCAAATCACAGAGCCAACAATGCTCAATTGTCAAGTCCATGTTGCCAAGTCAGCATTCCCAAGGTTTGGTTACACATCAACAAGGCAATATTGCCAAATTGGGAAGTTCAAATTCACTTTGTGAACTGCCCAAATGAGCCACCACATAAAAAATTTCTCGGCTGTCCTACACCTTAGGTCTGCAAATTTCTGCTCAAACAATCAAACTGCCTTGATCCCCCCTCAGACTTCTTTCTCCATTATTATTTTTTGACTTGATGCCTCTTTGAAGCTTGAGAGGAGTCCTTTCAAAATTCAAACTACCCTGTAAAATAAATTTCAACATATTGAGAGCCAATTCAAAGGTTTTGAGATCACAGTTCATATTTTCTTTACATCCATTTTTATGAATGATGTGTATTTGAAGTCATCTTAATGGAATGAAAGTCCATTCATGAAAGATGAAATTCATCCTAAAAAATCACTTATGATTTGATTTCATCTATGAAGTACAATTCATTCATAATTTTTCTTTTTGCATAAAAAATGTAAATTGTTTTTGTTGATGCATTTGATAGATCTTTTTATTTTTGTCAGTCCTATGTACATATACCAACTTGGCTGTCATTGTTTTTGTTGAAATTCACATTAAGAATTGTAATAATGTAGTAATTTGGTTGAGGTTCCCTATGGTTTTTCTTTCCCTCTGAAGAGATGCTGAAAGAACCCATTTGTGCAATCACAACTAGTGATTTGAAGACTTTTTGTCACCAGTCTCAAGATTGAGAGAAAATCTTACCATGGCTAAGATCTGGAGTAGCAATAGTAGTGGGACCGGGTGATGGCGACACGCGAGAACAAGAAAATTCTTCTTTTTGCATAAAAAATGTAAATTCTTTCTGTTCATGCATTTGATAGCTCTTTATATTTTTGTCAGTCCGATGTACATATACCAACTTGTCTGTCACTGTTTCTGTTGAAATTGTCAAATTTGTGATAATGTAGTACCTGGGCTAGTATGCCATTAACTAAATTATTTATGAAATTTTTGATAAGTGTCCAATAGGTATGTCGAAAGTCCTAAAAACCTTAGTTGAAACTTTAAACACTTTATCCTTGGTCCATCCTGGTAGCATGCACATTAATTTCAACAACACATTTCGGTTTGGAAAATGTTTTGTGAAAAAACAGGTATATGTGTTTCCCTATAATGCTATGGTCGCACCTGATGCTCCCCAAATTTTTTGTTGATTTTGATAGAATGTAAGAGGTGATGTGATAGGCATTGCTGAATGTAGGTCACAACAGCTTTGAGGATGGATCTTGCACACCAACATGAAGTTAAATGCACCAATCTTACAAAACATGTTTTTGGTGCCAAATTTTGTCAAATTATAAAAAAATAATTTGGGGCTATGACCCCTACAAGGTTTCATTTCAAATTCTTTGAAATTTTTTCCCGAAGAAATAGGGTTTTGGGACTAGATTCGACAAATTTAAAATGCATGCTCTTGCATGTTGTCAAATAGTAACAAGATTATAATTATTCTTTATTGTCCTACTTGTCCTATAGTTCAATTTGACTAGATCCTCTTGTGTATGGTTGCCGGTGTGGCTACACCACAAAAGTGAAAAGAAGACCTTTATTGTATCCGATACTCCATAAACCCTAAACTAAGAAGTTACTTAGCAATAATTTATATTTTGCCTTCACCTGTAGAGCTCATCTGCCACCCCTGGTACAGTTCCTCCGCCCTGCCCGAAATCCTCCCCTCTGGCCCTCAAATCTTTCTGTACCCTCTCGCCCATTACTTTTCCCTCCTTCTGCTCATTTCTTTTTCTTTTTTACCTCGCTTATAAACAAATAAATTAAAAAATCAAAAAACTTCAAAAGAAATTTTTTTCACTAAATTCTTAAAATGGCACTTAGACTTTTTAACCCCAAATTAATTTCTTAGTCATCCACTAATTTTTTAAATCCTCAAAACAAGGATTGGACCAAAAAACTGCATTAAAGTTTTTTTTTTGTGATGATTCCACCAACTGTTTTTATTTTCAATCTGGTGGCTTCAAAACTTTAGGTCGTGAAATTTTCTAGTTTTTTTGAAGCTTATTTTTTCAGATTAACACTAAAAGAATCAATTCTCCCAAATTTTGGATTAATCTTTTTCCAATAAAGAACAAAGAATTGCAATATTTTGGTAGCTACAGTGCAAATATTCCACTAATGATTAATTTCAAAATTTCACTCTAAAATTTAAATATTCCAAATATTTCTTGTTGCCTGGCAATTTTTTTTCAGAAAAATAATTCTTTTGATAAAATTATATTCAACTATCCCCATGAAACCTTAAATTTTTAATCATTTTTATTTTTAGAATCTGAAAAATAAATAAATAAATAAATAATTCCATGTTGCTTGGGCAGGTGTTGGGCGAAAACCTGGGCAGGCGGGGGGCAGCAGGCCATCGTTCGCTGCTGGAATTGTCTCACCAACAAGTGCGCAAGTGGTGGTGTCGAAGACAGCTGGCATTTGAGTCGACTTCGAACGCTCGAGAGGCAATTGCATTTGGGTCTACTTGGGATGCTCTTGCATTGTGAGGAGAGACAGCAATTGCCAAAGGTTTCTGCCAAGAAAAGAATTCTTCTTCATCATCAGTGCAGCAAGCGCAACGTCTAAGTCTGTTCTAGACCACAAAAGAGCAGATCCAGCACCACATTGAGAGGTGCACGAGGAGGATCTTGTTGCTACGTGTCAGTTTGCACCAGCAATTCCACTTTACACATCAACAGCTTACGCAGTACACCGCTCTTCATTCCAGACTGCCCCGAATAGAAACAAAGGCGGCACTCAAAGATCACGGAAAATATAAGCTTTCCTGTGTTGTTCCTCTCAATGTACTGCCTTCTTTTAACAATATGTGTGTTTTGTTTCTTGAAAAATCTTGACCTGATTTGATTTCAGTGATGTCGTCCCAGTCAAATCGAAAGACAATCTGTGCAAAATGCAATACCTCATCCTGGCTTCTATGTGATCAGAGTTCACCATTTGACAGGATGTTTCTCTTCAGTCCCTTAGGTCACACAGAGAAACAGTGGCAGGAGCTCTTTAGAAATCCTTCGCAATGTTGGGATCAGAGATCAGATAAGGTAAGTGAACATCAAACCTGTCAGAGTTCACATGTGAATGGAGCCCTAAACTAATTGTCAATAGTCCCTTTGCATTGCGACCCAAATGTCATGTAAATGGTTGGAATTTTGAAAATCCAACTTGGTAGGTTGTGGGTCTTTTCTTGTTTTCTTTTGTTTGAGATGAGTTTTGAAACCATTTTTATGTGGGGGCTTGGGTCCATTGAGGCCATTTCTGTTGATATAATTCCCAATGCATTTGGGAGTTTTTGTTTTCTCACAAAAAGAATGGGTGATGAGAGGGGGACTAGAATAAAAAATGTAATTTTAAAACTGCAGTTTGTGATTAAAAAATATTTGCAAAGAACATTAACATTGAAAACTACATGGGTTCCATAAGGCTCATGTTACACTACGAGTCAGGGCCAAAAAACTTGGGGTGAACTTTGAGCATTTTTGGATTGGAAATTGGCACCAAGTTACTAATAAATGCTAAAACGATGATGTCAGAATATTAATAAATGCTAGAACATTGGGCCCAGGGGTTGCAAATTGGCCTCCCAAATTTGATGGGTATCCTTTTTTCAGCCTTGGTGCCAATACAAGGCCATAAAGTTCAGCATTTATTAGTACTTGGGGCAGATTGAAAAGTTTTTTTCTATTTCAGCCTTGACTCGAAGTGTAAAGCCCTTGGGCTAATTTCATCTTTTGCACCAATAGGAATGCTGGATTTGATTCAACATTAGCCCTGACTCCTAGTGTAAAGCGGGCCTAATGTAGTCACATGTAACATATCCTATCTATAATTACAAACATGGTGTGTGTGTGTGTGTGTTTGATGAATGTCTTTGATGAATGTCTTTCTTTCTTTCTGTTTGTCTGGAAGGAAGGACGGATGGGTCCTTCCTTCCAGTCAATGCGGTTAGAGCAATTTGGAGGTATGAGATGCTGGTACAATTTGGAAATGTAGGAAATACACCAGCCAGAAGAATGAAAACATTGTGTGTCCAAGAAAAATCTGAAATCGGAAATCATAGAAGTGTGTCGAAGAAAACATCATCTAATGAGAGAAAGGGGCTGCAAGAATTAATTGTTGTCGTAGCCGACTGGCTGGATTCAATTGATTTCAAAATTCCAATTGGATCTAAATCAAATTCATTGTATACACATCCTATTCCACTCAATCTGAAATCGGATTCAGAATGTTTTTGAATTAAAAATCAATTCAGTTGATTTCGAAATTCCAATTGGATCTAAATCAAATTCATTGTATACACAGGAAATTGATGAAAGAAATAAAATCACAGAAATGTGTCGAAGAAAACATCATCTAATGAGAGAGAGGGGCTGCAAGAATTGATTGCTACTGCAGCCGACATTGAGTGGGAGCAGGCCCAGAGCAACAAGTAGCAAGACCAGTTTCAAACCTCCAACAACAACAGCAGCAGAAGTCCCTTGCAGCCTCTGCAGTTTCAGGTCAGGGCTTGCCTCAACAGGCAGCCCTGCACACCAATGCAAGATATAGATCAGAAGGTGGAGGTATAGGTCAATCCAATAATGGAAGTTACTCTAATGGACATGGAGGAGGGAGTGTTGTGCCTTAGACTGACTCTGGTGACTTCCAGAGGCCAGCTATGGGTGGAGTAGGTGGGGTTAATAATCAGCAAGTTCAGCAACAGAACACATATGGAAGACCCAGTGTTGCTCCTCCCTACCAACCTGCCCTTGTTTTTTCAAATAGAGGACCCATTGCCAAGAATGAAGCACCTGCTAGAATTGTCCCAATTGCCACCTTGAATCCATACCAGGGTCGGTGGAATATCAAAGCAAGAGTGACTGCCAAGAGTGATGTCCGCCGTTTCCACAACGCCAGGGGAAATGGCAAGGTTTTCTCCTTTGACCTTTTGGATGCAGATAATGGAGAGATTCGAGCTACTTGCTTCAACAATGTTGTGGATCAGTTCTATGATAAAATTGATGTGGGCATGGTGTATTTCATTACAAAGGGTTCTCTAAAGGCAGCAAAAAAGAATTTAGTCATTTAAAAAATGATTGGGAAATATTTCTGGAGTCATCATCAACAGTGGAGCCTTGCTTTGAGGGAGATGGACCCATTGCCAAGAATGAAGCACCTGCCAGAATTGTCCCAATTGCCGCCTTGAATCCATACCAGGGTCGGTGGACTATCAAAGCAAGAATGATTGCCAAGAGTGATGTCCGCCGTTTCCACAACGCCAGGGGAGATGGCAAGGTTTTTTCCTTTGACCTTTTGGATGCAGATAATGGAGAGATTTGAGCTACTTGCTTCAACAATGTTCTGGATCAATTCTATGATAAAATTGATGTGGGCATGGTGTATTTCATTACAAAGGGTTCTCTAAAGGCAACAAAGAAGAATTTTAATAATTTAAAAAATGATTGGGAAATATTTCTGGAGTCATCATCAACAGTGGAGCCTTGTTTTGAGGGAGATGGATCAATCCCTCAGCAGCAGTTTCACTTCAGGCCTATTGGTGATATGGAAAATAATGCAATGGTGGATGTCATTGGAATTGTTGTGTCAATCAATCTTTCAAGTACCATTATGTGCAAGAATGGCATTAAGACACACAAGAGAACTTTGCAGATAAAGGATAGATCTGGCCACAGTGTGGAAATCACAATGTGGGGTAGTTTTTGTCATAAAGAGGGGCAACAGATATAAGATCTATGTGACTCTGGCCAAAACCTTGTATTGGCTATGAAGGCAGGCGGGGTCAGTGATTTCAATGGCAAGTTAGTTGGAACAATATCTTCAACACAGCTCCTTATAGATCCTGATATATCGGCAGCACATCAGCTTCGGGATTGGTTTGATGGGGAGGGATGGCATTCAGTTTCCCAGTCAATTTCCAGGGAAGGTGGTACTGGCATGCGAATTTAGCTCCGCAAAATTGTCTCTGCAATCAAAGATGAAGGACTAGGTAGAGGTGATAAGCCTCACTGGATAATTGTAAGAGCTACGGTCTTCTATATCAAGCCCGACAATTTCTGCTACACTGCCTGCCCACTTGACAATGGTGGTAAGCAACGCAACAAGAAAGTGACCAACTTACACGCTCCTTAGTCCCGGGGTGAACCTACTTGAGGGTTCACCAATGTGAAGTTGCGGAAAGTTGGGGCCAAAGGGGCACGCTCCCGACTTCCAACTCTAGAAAGGGGTAGAGGGTCGAGTTGGGAGCCCCGGGATTAGACTAAGAAGAGGGACTAACTTAGTTTGCGTGAATCTGCATCCAAAAACCAACCACGGGAGGTTAGTTTAGCATTCGGGACACCCTTTGGTGTTGGGACTTGCCACGGGCACTTGGACACACAAGACTCACCACGGCCCAGACTCGGGAGTAAGCCACCACCTTACTCCCTATATACTTCTCTGCAGCTCGTGGCGGAGGCTACATCCAAATGGCACATTTTGTTGGGACTCCTGAAATGGAGTCCCGAAATTGTCCCGACGAGACTGTCAGAACTTTGAACTACCATAACTCCCGACTACAGACTTGGATCGCAAGGAGGTCTAAACCAAAGTTATAGTCCTCGTTGAGATCTTTCCAATGCCATGTTGCACACTCAAATCTGATGTTGGGAAGAGGTCGATTCCCGACTTTTAGTGGTCGGGAGTCAAATTGCCAATTTGACTCCCGGCCCTTCTTTTGCCCATAACTTGGGCTACAGATGTCCAAATTGTCAATGCGAGGCCATTTTCGATATCTACGTTTCAAGACCTTTTCAATGACACCAAGAACACCCCAATGCGAGGTGTTTTGCCCCTTGTTGTCGAGCTTTAAACATTCGGGAGTCCCGGAGGACTTCAAATCCCAACTTTTTCCAAGTGTTGGGCTTCACCCCCACACTTGGCCAAAGTAGGGGTGCGACATTATGCCTCACTTGAGAATGGGCCAAACAAATTGTAGTTTGAAATTGTTCAAGGGATAACTTATGAAACTTACAATTGTCCTACTTAAATTAATGACAACAATTTTCTTACAACTTACAAATCAGTGATATAAATAATGAGTAGGACCACATGCATCATAATATTTGGATATTCTAAAGAAAGTATGAATTATTTATAATCATTATATGAACTTGGATTAATCCCAAGTTCATTGTGTTCTAAACACAAAACTGCATGGAGTAATTGCGTAACAATTTCTTCTACAAAACGATTGGATTTTTTTTGGGAAAATGGGTCTTTTTATAATCGAAATTGCCACATTATGAGTGGAAAAAAGTCTATAATAATTAATTTAAAGAATAGGATCCAATAAGCCTCCAAATTAGAGGAGGAATCTTAGATTTTTCTACTTCCCCTTGGGACTACTAGCACAATTTGGCTAAACCCTCTCATGCATGATTGCCAACAAACCAACTTCACAAATTTTGGGGGAAAAAAAAGAAAACCTTAGTAATTTTGACTAATTTTGCTCATTTTTTGGAAAAAGTTTCTAAATTTTTGACATCAAAAATTTAAAAAATAATACACAGTTGCGAACCTTACAGCACCGTAGCGAGGAAGACTACATATGCAGTAAGCAGCAGTGTTTTTTTTTATGACAAAATTTCCCCTTTTCAACAAAAAAGTTGAGAACATTACAGCGCTGTAGCGAGGAAGACTACCTGCGCAGTAAGCACGAGCGTTTTTCAGGCGAATTGTCTTCTTTTTAACAAAAAATTGGGAAATTTGTGTTTTTCTCAAGCAATTTCGACTAATTTTATCACCAAAGTTTATACTTTAGAAATTTCAAGAAAATATAAACACGGCATGACGCGGCAAGAGATGGAAGGAAGGAGAAATGTGGCGTCTCAATGATCTGACAGCGTTTTCCACCTCCCCAAGAGGTACTTTTAGATGCAGCTTTCTCCCTTGCGCAGCAAGAAAGAAATTGCTTCTTGTCTAGGTGGTAGCTGTACATAGCTTGTAGACTTTTTTTGGTTTCACTTTCCTCTTCCGACATTTTTCTTCGTTCCGGCCCCTCTCTGTCCATTCCTCTTTCGCGCTGCATTGCCCTACACGTAGCGGAGCTTGTTTCGGACATTTGAAGACTGCTCTTGCATATTATAAAGCTCCGTATTTGGGGTTTGTCGAAGTTTGAAGAGGTCTGGTCTTGCTGTTTTCGACCAGTGTTTCCCCTGGGAGATTATAATAGAACCAGTGGTCGAGCTTCATGTAGCTTCACTGGACTGTACTGTCCAATGTGGTGTGGAGAGTACAGAAGATCAGTCGTGTGTGTCTCGGTGTTGTGTCGTTTCTGGACGGCGAACATCCATGGAAAATTCACACGGTAGGTATGTTGCTAAGTTCGATGGTTTTCCTATCTCCCATGAGAAATGAACGATGTAGTCCAGCGTCGATAGCTCCCAACTCTCGGTGTTTTGAAGGTTTGCTATTAGTCTTCGACTCTGGCTACTCTGGAGTCTGCATTCTCGTAGCCGATGACCATCTCCCTGGTATGCAAGCAACTTTATTTTCTAGGGCATCTACAAAACCATAATTGGTGATATTGTGCTAGATCGACTCCTACCGTCATGTTTTCTTGTTGGTTGTGCATTGATTGTTTGCTGAACACTTGGAATCAGATGATGGATCAATTTAATAAGTTGCTTTCCAATGTCGCTTGCAGTTGTAATTTTGAGAGTTGCTGAAATCACATTCCAGAACGCAGGAGTCCTACCTGTTGTTGCTCAGGACCTCGAACCACTTTGAAGGCTTGTCTTCTGCAGATTGCCTTTGTATGAGCTGGATTGAACCTCACTCTACGAACCCAATTTTTGAGGTACTAAGCATATGATTAGGGTGTTGTTGAAATTCCATAGCAACTTTTCAGCGCGTCATCTGTCAATTGCTATTCTTTCTTATGGTGCGTTCAGACTCAGGAATTTCAGGTATTGTTCTTGATGATGCAAGATTTCCGGGTGCAGGACTCTGTTTCTTTAGGTATTTTTGGCTGAACATGGGTATGGGTCTTGCTTAGGGTCTAATGCTTTGTGAACTTTTGATCACATGAGAGTAATTCTTTGTTTAAGAGTCAACAACTGTCTACTAATCATGTCAGCAGATCCAATCACTTAAGGGCCGAAAACCAGCTGAATAAAATATATCTACTGTTTTTTCACGGGCCTTCAGGTTTTTTCCAAATAATGTGCCTGCAGAGTCTGACTTTTAGAGTGGTACTGTCTATGTATCTGTGGCTATGTGATAGAGTCTACAAATTGACTCTCTATTGCTTGATTGGGAGTCCAGAGAAGAGTTCAACAATGTCCAGCAGGGTATGCTATTTGTAATAGCACAAGTTTGTCAGGGATTTTTTCCCCTTCTTGTGTGAATCAAAGAAAAATGGATGCATGAGACCAAAACCTCCATTTGTATAGCAGCTTCCAACATGCTGTTTTTCACCTATCAATTCAGAGAAGAATGAAAAGCCATTAGTTCTTGAGAGCAACACCCCTCTTCTTATATGTTATAAGAGCCACTTATCCAAGCAGTGAGGATTTTTGGATTGCTCTCAGCTCTTAAAAACAGAGCTGAATGGCAATTTACCAATGAATGACACTACTAAGACACATGGTATCTATGAGTGTTACCATATCAAGGATTTATGTATAACTACAATAAGCGATCTTGATCATCATGGCTGCTAGTTCTGTGACTTCCTTTCACCTTGCAGATTGGTCTAGTCTGTGGTAATAATTTATTTCCAAGCGTTTTGATTTGAATTGCCCATTCTATTACTTTCATAAATGAATTGGTGGCCTGTCCTCTCAACAAATTTTTGATGCTCACTGGCGCTGTGATTTGGACTTTGGTTACTGTGGAATGTTGGTGGCAGAGTGAATGGCCAGTGCATCAGCTATGGTCACCTCCTGAACGCAAGCAAAGGACTGAATTGGATGTGGTGTTGTTCCATGGGCTCCAATTACCTGCAAAGGACAGAAGTGATGCCTGGAGTAGCACATGGACACAATGAGGTCATGATGACATATGTGGGCCTCAAAAATGGCTGCCATTTGAATTGGGGGAAGCTGTGCCCATTTTCTCAGTATCGTACAATGCACATGTACTAAACTGCCCTTATGATCATGTATCAGAGATTGCGGATAACCTATTCCAGACTCTCATCAATCCTAGGTACAAGTCAACTCTCTTTGATTATCAAAATGCCATGCTTGGGCAAATGTAGCTTGGTTTCGAAATTGGAAAGGGCCTTGACTTTCTAAATTCTAAAAATGCCATGAGAGATGCTGTGCAGGAGTGTGGAACAGTTTTTTTGAATAATGTCAGAGTTGTGCACTCCAAGATATATTTCAGTCAACTAATAATTATTTCCTGAAAAAGCAGCATAGCAAATGAATTTGTTTTGTGCAGATATGAATGGCATCATCCTATTGTGTTAATAGGCCATAATTTTGGAAGGTTGGTGTTGAAGAGCTTGGTTGTAAAATTGAAGAGGGCATCGACCATCCGAAATCCTACCAATTCCTGGTCCAAAGCTACAGTGCAGTGTGCGAAAGTGTTTTTGAGTAATGTGAGGGGGGTGGCCTTCTATGCTGGATCAAGCAATATTGCTAAATATGTGAACAAGTTGTTGAGATGCAACAATAGACATCATCGTGGAATAATGGATAACATTCAACCCTGGCAATGAGATATGGAACAGTTATTAGTGGATTTTGATGACATTGTCAATGAAAACAAAATCAATATATGTGCTTTTTGTGAGGGCAGGCCGATGGAGCAAGTGGTATGTATGTGTTGGATGAAATTGATTTTTTGCCACCAAACACCTGTGATGCTTTGATGTTGTTTGGTGCTGAAATGTGCAATTTGGGTTCTATGATTGGACTAGGGAACTTTGGTGCATTTTAGCTCGGCCCAACAGTTAGCAAGAGCTAATTCTTACATCATTGAGGATGCCAATCACATTGAGGTATGCAAGCTTCCAAGTAAAGAACATCTCAGCTACAAGTTGCTTCTATAGTTGATCATTACTTCTGGGAAGGTGAGTTTCAATGACCTAGTTAGTTCCATATCTCATTAACATTGAAGCATTACCTACTCTAAAATACAGTTAAATTTGTCTGTTAAGAAGATAAGTGAGCTTGCTTGAGATTTTGATGAATTACCAATTGTGTAGAGTGATTGCCCCATGCAAATTTCCTGGTATAGAGTATGCACCTTAAGTCAGTTATGATGTATTGATATTTTTTCTATAAGCAACAAATGGACTAACCTTTTGATAGTCGTATGTTGAATCTGAAGGTGGCAAGAGAATGTGATCAAGCTATGGAGGATAGTTGGAGCCTTTTTTGTGTGCATGCATTCAGACCACCATTTAATATTCCATGTGAATTAGAGGCACTGGCAAAGTGCATGGCAGAGGAGTGCCAAGGTCTTCCGTTAGCTCTCAAGGTTATAGGCAGAGCAATGTTTGGAAAGACCTCACCAGAACAATGGAAGCTGCTACTGAAGAGGCTAAAGGAACCATGCATGCAAGGGAGGGCTGTTGAAGAGTTGTATGAGTGTTTGAAGCTTGGCTATGATCTCCTGTCTGAGGATGATGGGCACTTGAAGGACTGTTTTCTTTATTTTGCAGCATTTCCTGAAGACGATGAGATTTACTTTAAAGACATTTTGTGGCATTGGATAGGGGAGGGGTTGGTTCCTGGAAATGGTGGAGATGATCCTAGAGCGGATGCATTTTCCTTGTTAAAGAAGTTGTGGGTGCGATCATTCATTGAGTCAGATGAAGGGGTTGTGTTAGGTGAAGAGGACTTTCTGACATTCAAGGTACGTGATGTGATGAGAGACTTGGCTTTCTACATAGTAGAAAATGGCAAACCCCCTGCAGAACGGCATTATCTTTATCGAGCAGGTCAAAATTTGGAAGCCTTCCCCCAAGAGTGGAAAGCAACATCGATGCTACCTTCTGTAGCATCTGAAGCTCGGAGACTATCATTGCACATGAACAAGTTGAAGAGTCTCCCTGAGATATTTTATGCACCTGAATTGGTGTCTCGACTACTTGGTGGAAATCCAATAGTCTCTTTACCAGTAAGTTTCTTGAGCAGCAATCCAAAACTAAGGGTTCTGAATCTAAGCGAAGGAGGGTTTCGGAAGTTACCTGAGGAACTTGGTGATCTTAAGCATTTGGTTTGTCTTGACCTCACTTCTTGTGGTAATCTAGAGGAATTACCAGAGGCAGTAGGGAAACTACATGTGTTGAAACGCCTGATTCTAGCTGGCTGTGTGGAGTTGAAGTATCTCCCTTCTGGAGTGGTTCGCCTCACATCACTGCAAGTATTAGACACATCTAGTTGTGGCAGCTTGAGATGGGCTGAACATACGAGCATGAAAATGACACCATCAGGGATTGCAAGAACAGAATGTTTGGGTCATGATCCTGGCATGGGAGCTTCCCTGGACGAGATATGTGGGTTGGTTGCTCTCACAAATCTTCTCATTTGTGGAGATCATGATTCACGGGTGGAGCTGCCTCACAAGATATTTGCACTTACAAAGCTTGAGGTTCTAGGGTTACAGCTTATGAATGTCAAAACCCTGCCAGCTAAGATGCCAGAAGTGTTCACACAACTTCAAGCACTTCATTTAAGATGCGATGGATTGGAATATCTTCCAACGTCCTTCACATGTCCCCAGGCTTTTCCAGCTCTTTTAGAGTTAGAAATATGTGCGGATGTGGTTGAATTTCCAGAAGTGGGTAAAGGTGCTTTCCCTAAATTGCGAACACTAGATCTGAGTTTTTGTGAATCTCTTGGAAGCTTTCCAGAAGTGCCTAAAAGTGCTTTCCCTAAACTGCGAACACTAGATCTGAGTTATTGTAAATCTCTGGGAAGCTTGCCTCTTTCTTTGGAGGTCCTGACCACCTTGAGAAAGTTGACTTTGAAAGGGTGTAAGAAAGCACTTAAAGACTCTTGTAGGACAAATTGTGAACAGTCAATAATATGGGGGATGTTTGATATCCGAGATTGATTGATAAAATGTCCAAAAGAGTAGTGGGTGGGCATTCAGTTCCCACCACATGTTGTATAGGAGTGGTGATGATTTGGAAGATCTGTAATTTTGATGAAATTTTGGAAAAATTCACCAAATGTTTTTGGAAAGGTTTATTTTGAAATGTGTTAAATGTTTGTCATGTCACATGTGCTCATGTCTACTAAGAAAATCACTTGGTAATCTTCTTAAGATTATTGAAGTTTTTGAAAGGTTCACTGACAAGTCATATGTTTCTTGGCTTTGAGTAATGCCAACTAGAGCCCGCAGCCTACCATTCTTATCAACATCCTTAAAAAGGTGTGTCCATAAGTAGAAATAGCCAACCAATGTTGAACTAATGTATGTGTGTGCATTAGTATGTATATGTGTTATTATTAATGCGGTATAACGCGGAGACCAATAAGATATGGGAACGTATGACGGAAATAAAAAGGGCAGAGGGGGAGGGAATATTATTAAATTGATAAACCTGCATCTCCTTTATCATTAATTTCCAAAAAGGTTGTGCTTGAAGCCTATAGGTATGATCCGGGCATCCCGAGTGTAATGCCGGTGGCTAATGGCTGTTTGACTAGGAAAAACCCATTGGGATGCCCGGCTGTTTGAGCGCGATGCCTGGCTATTTTTGTTGACTTTTTTCACTTTTTGTTACTTTTAGTTACTTTTTTTACTGGTCGTAAGTTTTGTAAGTTACTTTTTATTACTGAAAGGGGTAAGGTTTGTTACTTTTTGTTATTTTTTTATTGCTTGTAACTTTGATAAATTACTTTTTACTGTGTCAGGAAGGGCAGGGTTTATATTGTATTCATTGTGCGACGGGGGAAAGGGTGCACCTTGATTTTTCTCCTTTTTTTTTTTACTGTTGAGGGGGAGGGGGCTGGAGGTTAATGTTTTTTTTTCCCCTAGATATATGAAAAGGTGGAAGGAGGAGGGGGAAAGGGGTACATTGGGTTTTTCTGGAAATGTTTTCTTCATTGTGGAGAGGGTAGGGAGGGGAAGGGGGTAATTTTTTTTACAAATTCATTATGGGACGGGGGGAAAGGGTGCAGTTTGATTTTTTTTTTCCTTTTTTTTTTACTGTTAAGGGGGAGGGGGGTGGAGGTTAATGTTTTTTTTTGCCTTCATTTGACATGTTGAAGGAGGAAGGGAAAGGGAAAGGAATGATTTTTTTTTTAAGTTTTGTTTTTTCATTGTGGAGTGGCTAGGGACAGGGGGAACTTGAAAGGGTTTTTTTTATAAATATGTTGAAGGGGGATGGGAGGGAGTTTATTTTCTATGTCGAAAAGGGATGAGAGGGGTTTTTTTTTTTTTTTTCCCTATGTTGAAAAGGGATGGGAGGGAGTTTTTTTGGGGTTTTTTTTCTATGTTGAAAAGGGATGAGAGGGGTTTTTTTTTTTACAAGTTCATAGGGGGGGGGGGTTAGGGTTGGTTTAATTAATTAAATCTGAGCTAAAATAAAATAAACTTAATTAAACTTACCTAAACTTTGATATCCAGGGCGTGGCAATGTACAATGCTTCAAAGCTTCTGGGCCAATATCTGATCCCTAAGAGAAATATGTAGCTGCATTTGAAAAATATGTAGCTTTTTGCTGGTGAAACAAATGAGCTCTATGTTGGTTTTTGTTAGGGTCTCATTGCACTTTGGTTGCACCCAAAGTGCACCTCACTGCCAACTAACTCAGATTTACTCTTTTCATGATGTTGTGGCAAATGGGTTTAGGGTGCCAAGTGCAAATTAGATGGCAAATTGGGGGAACCCCTTAAGGTATGATAGGCGAATACGTAATACAACCCCAGAACGATTCAACAACAGTTCTACGCTATCATGAAATTCCTGATTAGTGCCCAGCAGGTACTAATGAAGAATTTCATCAATATATACAGGGTAATGTCTATATCAATTTGGGTTCTCTTTTCTTTTCAAGTGTTTCCAAGTCCTTAAATTGACGAGGCAAGAAGCATTGCATTCAACTGGTCTATAACCCACCTTAAGGTTTGGAAGTTTTTCAAGCCTTAAGGTATGCTCTTCAGAACATGAGGATATCCAGTTTTGCAACCCACCAGCATAACTACCACAGGAATGAGGTCAACATAAGCGGATGCTTGTGCACGAAACAACATTGAATGGATGTTCAAATGCATCACCATAGCTTCTATAAGCACAGTGGTTAGTGCTGTGCAGACCAGGAGGCCAATTCACAACGCGCACCTAATATGGTCAAACAAAAATACAACTCTAGTTATGGAATTACAAAACTTCACCTGAATGACAACTTCCTGTACAAATAAGGTACTTCTGTGATGGTTTAGAACATATTCCGCGTAGGTTCAGGTCTGTTTGACCACAAAAAAACCCGGTGCAATGCCAGGCTCTTTGTGGGGGAGTGCCAGGTTGTTTTTTTTGACTTGTTTCCACTTTTTGTTATTTTTTGTTACCTTTTTTACTACTTGTCACTTTGTAATTTACTTTTTATTGTCGAAAGGGGCAAGGTGAGTTTTTTTTTTTTATTATTGTTTGGGGGGGAAGGGGTGCACCTATTTATATGATCCGGGCAATACGAGTGCAATGCCGCTGGCTGAGGAGGGGGGAAAGGGGTTAATAGCGTTTTCTGGAAATGTTTTTTTCATTGTGGAGAGGGTAGGGGGTTATTTTTTTTACAAATTGATTATGGGGGGAGAGGTCAGTTGAAACCCACCGGCCTGCAACAGACCTCACAGCAAAGACCAGACAAAGGGTGCACCTTGATTCTTTATTTTTTTTTAATGTTGAGGGGGAGGGGGGTGGAGGTATGGAGTTTTATTTTTTTTGGTACAGAAGGAAGCCCACATGAAGACCAAGAACAAAAGCGGAAAAATTAGACAGTAACAAAAGCATACAAACCAAATTCAAGGTCGTATACTTGGAGAGAAAAACGATAGAAAACTTACCAAGAGACATAAGAAAGGAAAGGAATACCCGCCTTCTTTTGGAATTTCTGTAGCCCGGGGTTTATTGTGAGGATAAAGGTGAGGGACCCCTTTATGATTTAGTTGCACATCATCAAGAGGGGAACCCGTCTCCTCGGAAACTGGCAAGGGAGGAGGAAAACTTATAGCAACAACAGGAAGAACTTTAAAAGGAACCCAGACTTTGTTGTTAAGAAGAGCAAATGAAGGTATACCGCCCTTTCTCCACAACATTGCAGAAGCTTGATGTACCTTAAGGTATGAACGTCCATTGTTTGACTTGCCTTCTAAGTCGTGACCTCTTGGAAAGAAAGTGTGCAAAATACTCATCCATTCTCTTTCCAATCGAGAGGCAACGACGACCTTAAACCAGTCCAAAGCAAAACAGCCTTCAAAATCTAAGAAATTCCCATCTACCTTTTTTATAGGAAAAACTCTCGATCTGAAGGAATGGAAACCCTGTTTGGCAATGGCAGCATATACTGGCTCAAAATCAGAAGACGAACTAGCGAAAGCTCAAACAATCTTTTAACTTTTCTTACATGCTCTTAGAATCTCTCCAAGAGAGACTTATCAGTTGGACCAACATATAACTATTATCTGCCAGTCGATGCATCAAAAGTATGATGCCAAGTCTATTGACACGCGACAAAATTACGTATGAGAATTGGCATCTGCGACCATTGACAGTTGCAATCTGGTCACGCATTCTAATATGGATGGTGGAATTAACGTCCACAACTGATTGACATTGGAATAAAGATCAGAGGCTCGAAAGACTTAATATTGGATCTGAATTTACTCTCTTCACGAAGTAGCAGCCTGTTAGCATCTGACACCTCCTAATTGTCTTCGGAATATTGTTAATGTTGCCAAAGTGAGCATTGAACCAGGTCTTGAGAGGATGTAACAAATTCCAAAGGACGCTCGGCGAGTTTATTGCATTTCACTGGGTGGAGTTCACGGTATGGAACACCAGTATTGGCTGCAGTTTTGAGAGCAGGAGGAGCTCCTCTAGTCCCTTGGGGGTATGGCAACGAAGGGGACCGCACACGTGGAAGGAGTAAGTCATGTTGACCGGGGCTATGAGAAATTAGATCACCAAGTGCATCTTCTCGGTGCATCAATTCAAAGATTGCCTTGCCTACCATTTGACTCGACGATGTAGTACTCTCACCTTGAACGAGAACTCTGATTCGTTGCCGGCTCTTTCCCACCTTGGTAAAACGTGAATGTTTATGTGAGTCACGCCCTCAAACATCCAATTTCAATAGAAAAGGACGTGTGGAAGTCAACTTCAATCTTTTCAAATCAATAGGCTCCTTCAAGGAACGCACCTCAGACAATACTACTGCGGGTCGTGAAGCCAACTCATATTTTTACTGTACGGTCTATTAATTCTTCAAGAATTCTGTGAGGCTATCCTATCACAAGTCAAAATTGAAGTTGCATGAGGGTTCGTGATCACAACACGGTTGTGACATTATGCGTAGTTAAGAATAACATAACCAGGAACGCCCTTTACAGTGCCAGTTATTCTGGTAACACTCACCAGCTTTTTTGAACATTCAAGTTTGGAGTGCAGATAGAACCTTAAGGTATTGATCTGTAATAAATTAGGCGAAGTAGAAGTTTAGCAAACTAGGAGATTACAAGATATGAGAAAACTCTCGGAATGGAGTCACTGAAGCGTCTTCAACTTGCTAAAAAAACTCCAGGTATGAAGTGGATGAAGGAGCTGATACAGTTGTACTGTAGTTTGCATTTCTTGGTACACGAAAGCAAAGTAGAGGGTGCATGCTCTGTGGTGAAAAAAATGTGTCTGCAATTCAAGCTAGAGATGGATGAAAGTGCAACCCACCATTCTTCGATCTTGCTGCAGCATCGTCCGTGACCATCCTCAAAAGAATCTAGTGTCAATTGGCAACAACTGCACAAATTGTAGATTTTAGGGAGGCAACCTTCTATATTTCTGGTGAATTTTTTCAAATTGATTTTGAATAATGGCCGAAAGAACCTCAGAAGATAATCCCCACGATTTGTATAACATCATTCATGTTAAGAAAAAGGTGATCTTTGAATACACTACTTGAGCGGTGAGCTGATTCCTCTGTCAATCAATCGGAAGGTCCTTAGGGTCATCAGTTTTTTACTCGTCAAAGTCCGAGACACCAGGTATGTACAATAATTGAACGTCAAATATTACTGGAGGACTGGGTGCAACTCTTGGTCTTCCAGTTGCAGCACCGAGTCCTTTTGGAAATGCCACATCAATAATGATCTCGTCATCAGTGCAGAACCCACACGTTGTAATCCAACTCCCACTAACAACCGACATATCTCATTCGATTGCAAAGGATTTGAAGCAACAAACGTCGATCTAATTTTTTTTCCTTTTGCATCTTTCATCTCACAAGTCAATTTGACTCCTTGCTTCATGGCAATGCAGAACGATCAGAAGTGGATTCCGGCACCGGCTGGATATTAACCTTTTTCTTTGGACCAGAGCTCACGAGCACATGTATGTGACCGAAAAGCAACCGGAAGCAGAAAGGAGTTCATCGCTATGCAGGAGCAAGTCACAGGAAATCTAAGAACCCTGCTAAAAGATTCCAACGAGACTTGAGATGGACCTTCCTATTGATCGTCAGCAAGATCGTGTCGCGAGCTCTTCCTCAAGGTACGACCATCCAGCTCTTCTTTGCACGAGGGGTCATCTCAACATTGTTTTGGTCGTAATACGCCTACAGCCCAGCCGTCCAAAATGAGAATACTCACGGCCTCGTCGATTCCACGTACCACCGCGAACAAAGTCCAATTCAGAATGATGGACGGCTGGAATGATGCACCTTAAACCACCGACCACTCCCAAGTTGGCCGTGAGCCCTACCTGCAGAAGCGAATCATTTCATGTTTACACCTCGATTACATAATAACCTGGATGAATCATACGTTTGGTGAAGTTCCGTGAAATTGATCGGCGAATTAGGGAGCGAAAGCCTACTCAACCATTGTCAAAACTGAGTCCATGCACAGGATAGCCCATCAAGGGAAGATTCTTCGACCCGTACTCATATGCATATTTAAGAGAAACATAACAGCGTATACGGTGTAAGTATTGCAGTATGAACAGAAAAAATAAGTCCGATGGCACGAAAACTATGCGTCGATGGAAAGATGAGTTAGCCCGGTGTCCGAACTAGACCAAGAAAGCAGGTGCTATGAACGTAGTATGCAAAGGAACATCTCTCACTGAAGCTTCAAAATAATCTGATCCGTTGGAGTTCTGACTTGGGTTTCGATCAGGGTTATTAGTTACCGTTGCTTCTGGAAAGATTGGATCCAAGACATCCTCGTCTTTGGGATCGTATTGTCGCAACCCTAACTTGGCCAAGTGTGGGGGTGAAGCCCAACACTTGGAAAGTTGGGGATTTGGAGTCCTCCGGGACTCCCGAATGTTCAGAGCTCGACAGCAAGGGGAAAAACACCTTTCATTGGGGTGTTCTTGGTGTCATTGGAAAGGTCTTGAAACGTAGATATCGAAAATGCCCTCGCATCGGCAATTCAAACATCTGCAGCCCAAGTTATGCGCAAAAGAAGGGCCGGGAGTCAAACTGGCAATTTGACTCCCGACCATTAAAAGTCGGGAATCGACCTCTTCCCGATGTCCGATTCGGGAGTGCGATACGACGTTGGAAAGATCTCGACGAGGGCTACAACTCACCCAAAGATCTAGGTTTCAAGACCTTCGTCAATTAGGCTAGTTTAGTCTTTTGACGAAGCAAAGGGTGAAGGTTCCCTACAAGACTCTCTTAGACTTGTCAAGAAAGTGTTGAAAACTTGGGGACGCCTAAGTTAGCTTGAGACAAGGTCTAGCCGCGAAGTTGGCAAAATGGCCAAGGATCCAAAAAAAGCAATTGCAATTGTATGAAGGAAAAATTGTAGATGTCAAAAGCGAAAAAGTTCTAAGTGTCAATGAGGACATTGACCTCTTCTTTCTAGTGGGGGAGAGTGTCGCAACCCTAACTTGGCCAAGTGTGGGGGTGAAGCCCAACACTTGGAAAAGTTGGGATTTGGAGTCCTCCGGGACTCCCGAATGTTCAGAGCTCGACAACAAGGGGCAAAACACCTCACATTGGGGTGTTCTTGGTGTCATTGGAAAGGTCTTGAAACCTAGATCTTTGGGTGAGTTGTAGCCTTCGTCGAGATCTTTCCAACGCCGTATCGCACTCCCGAATCGGACATTGGGAAGAGGTCGATTCTCGACTTTTAGTGGTCGGGAGTCAAACTGCCAGTTTGACTCCCGGCCCTTAAGGTATGATCCGGGCATCCCGAGTGACGCGCTCCTAAGTCACGGGGTGAAACTCACTTGAGGGTTTCACAAAGTCAAGTTGCGGAAAAGTGACTTAGTGGCACACTCCCGGCTTCCAACTCTAGAAAGGGGTAGAGGGTCGAGTTGGGAGCCCAGGGATTAGACTAGGAAGAGATCAAGCTTTTAGATCACATGAACCTGCATCACAAACCAACACGAGTTGGTTAGAATCCATTTCCACTCTTTTGGTGTTGGGACAAGCCACGGGGACCCGGACTCACTTGGACTCACCACATCCTTGGCTCGGGAGTATGCCACCACCATACTCCCTATAGTATTCTCTGCAGCTCGCCATGGAGGGGGCATCCAAATGGCACAAATTCCCGGGACTCCCAAAATGGAGTCCCGATTTTGTCCCGGCGGGACTCCTGGAACTTTGAACCGCCATAATTCCCGGCTGTAGAGTTTGATCGCGATGAGGTCTGAACCGAAGTTGTAACCCTTGTCGTGATCTTTCCAACGCCGTATCGCACTCCCAATTCGGATGTCGGGAAGGCATCAATTCCCGACTTTCAGTGGTCGGGAGTCAAATTTCCAGTTTGACTCCCGGCCCTTCTTTTGCCGATAACTTGGGCTGCAGATGTCCGAATTGCCAATGCGAGGGCATTTTGGATATCTACGTTTCAAGACCTTTTCAACGACACCAAGAACACCCCAATGCGAGGTGTTTTGCCCCTTGCTGTGGAGCTCTAAACATTCGGGAGTCCCGAAGGACTCCAAATCCCCAACTTTTCCAAGTGTTGGGCTTCACCCCCACACTTGGCCAAGTTAGGGTTGCGACACCGAGTGTAATGCCGATGGCTGTTGGCTGTTGGCTGTTTGACCATGAAAAAGGAGTGCGATGCCCGGCTGTTTTTACACGATGCCTGGCTGTTTTTGTTGACTTTAGTTACTTTTTGTTATTTTTTTTACTGGTGATAAGTTTTGACAGTTACTTTTTACTAGTGAAAGGGGTAAGGTTTGTTACTTTTTTACTAGCTGTAACTTTCAACAATTACTTTTTACTGGGCCAGGAGGGCCAGGGGGGTGAAGGGTTCTATTCATTGTGTGACGGGGGAAGTTGATTTTATTTTTTATTTTTTTTACTGTTGAGGGGGAGGGGGGTGGAAGGTTTTTTTTTTTTTTTTTCCCAGATGTATGAAAAGGTGGAAGGAGGAGGGGGGAAAGGGGTACATTTAGGGTTCAGGGAAATGTTTTTTTCATTGTGGAGTGGCTAGGGAAGGGTTCGCCGGGGGGTTTTTTTTCGGGCAAAATTCATTATGGGACGGGGGTTTAGGGTGCATTGGGGGTTTAGGTGCACGTTGGTTTTTTTTTTTTAATGTTGAGGGGGGGAGGGGGGTGGAGCTGAATGTTTTTTTTTTGCCTTCATTTGACATGTGGAAGGAGGAAGGGAAAGGGATGATTTTTTGGGGTAATTTTGTTTTTTCATTGTGGAGTGGCTAGGGATAGGGGGAACTTGAAATTTCGGAATTTGGTGTTCCTAAATAAATGTATTCCTTACAATTCCTTCAAGTTCCCACCAAGTGGCCAATGGCTTTTTTGTATGTTTCCAATAGCATCACCCTTTCTCTTACATGTTTTGGCCCCAAATTCCTCTTATTTTAAACCATATAGGTAGCCCAACAGGGAAGACTACATTGTGTCCATTGGTTTAGGTTTAGGGTTTAGGGTTTAGGGTTTAGGGTTTAGGGTTTTAGGGTTTAGGGTTTAGGGTTTAGGGTTTAGGGTTTTAGGGTTTAGGGTTTAGGGTTTAGGGTTTAGGGTTTAGGGTTTAGGGTTTAGGGTTTAGGGTTTAGGGTTTAGGGTTTAGGGTTTAGGGTTTAGGGTTTAGGGTTTAGGGTTTAGGGTTTAGGGTTTTAGGGTTTAGGGTTTAGGGTTTAGGGTTTAGGGTTTAGGGTTTAGGGTTTAGGGTTTAGGGTTTAGGGTTTAGGGTTTAGGGTTTAGGGTTTAGGGTTTAGGGTTTAGGGTTTAGGGTTTAGGGTTTAGGGTTTAGGGTTTAGGGTTTAGGGTTTAGGGTTTAGGGTTTAGGGTTTAGGGTTTAGGGTTTAGGGTTTAGGGTTTAGGGTTTAGGGTTTAGGGTTTAGGGTTTAGGGTTTAGGGTTTAGGGTTTAGGGTTTAGGGTTTAGGGTTTAGGGTTTAGGGTTTAGGGTTTAGGGTTTAGGGTTTAGGGTTTAGGGTTTAGGGTTTAGGGTTTAGGGTTTTAGGGTTTAGGGTTTAGGGTTTAGGGTTTAGGGTTTAGGGTTTAGGGTTTAGGGTTTAGGGTTTAGGGTTTAGGGTTTAGGGTTTAGGGTTTAGGGTTTAGGGTTTAGGGTTTAGGGTTTTAGGGTTTAGGGTTTAGGGTTTAGGGTTTAGGGTTTAGGGTTTAGGGTTTAGGGTTTAGGGTTTAGGGTTTAGGGTTTAGGGTTTAGGGTTTAGGGTTTAGGGTTTAGGGTTTAGGGTTTAGGGTTTAGGGTTTAGGGTTTAGGGTTTAGGGTTTAGGGTTTAGGGTTTAGGGTTTAGGGTTTAGGGTTTAGGGTTTAGGGTTTAGGGTTTAGGGTTTAGGGTTTAGGGTTTAGGGTTTAGGGTTTAGGGTTTAGGGTTTAGGGTTTAGGGTTTAGGGTTTAGGGTTTAGGGTTTAGGGTTTAGGGTTTAGGGTTTAGGGTTTAGGGTTTAGGGTTTAGGGTTTAGGGTTTAGGGTTTAGGGTTTAGGGTTTAGGGTTTAGGGTTTAGGGTTTAGGGTTTAGGGTTTAGGGTTTAGGGTTTAGGGTTTAGGGTTTAGGGTTTAGGGTTTAGGGTTTAGGGTTTAGGGTTTAGGGTTTAGGGTTTAGGGTTTAGGGTTTAGGGTTTAGGGTTTAGGGTTTAGGGTTTAGGGTTTAGGGTTTAGGGTTTAGGGTTTAGGGTTTAGGGTTTAGGGTTTAGGGTTTAGGGTTTAGGGTTTAGGGTTTAGGGTTTAGGGTTTAGGGTTTAGGGTTTAGGGTTTAGGGTTTAGGGGTTTAGGGTTTAGGGTTTAGGGTTTAGGGTTTAGGGTTTAGGTTTAGGGTTTAGGGTTTAGGGTTTAGGGTTTAGGGTTTAGGGTTTAGGGTT